>CM032492.1:2743781-2763105 GCA_019059595.1 Marasmia exigua
TGGTAATAGTTATTACTCACTCTAAGCATTGATATTTCTTAAGTGATCCAGTTTGACAAGAGGCCCATTTTAGTCTGGTCCTAATTATCTAGTTTTAAGGCAAGTCACTGTCTAATTATTTAGACTTAGTCATAGTATTTAACGTCAAGGTATTGCCGTTTATAAAATACTGTTTTAAAAAATCTGTTACTATAGTTGAACCATTTTTAATGGCTAGGTGTTGCTCTTATGAGACAACTCTGCCAATGTCAAGTGATTAAAGAGACAGGTTCCTTTGGAAATTCGATTAAGGTGACGGGTAGGGGAATACTAGCGACGCCAAACGATTTTAAATTTTAGCTACTAAACCGGATCTATTTTGAACAATTTCGGGGTTACAACCTCTAGGCAAACCCTTATACTATTTATTAAACAACCATGCACAAATGTTGGGTCTGATTTTGTACGGGAAAAATTGATTTACGCAAAAAGTGGCTGCTTTTGAGGGTAATCAATTTTTCGCGTACGCGTTGGACCCAACTTTTTTGCATCATCATCATCATCAGCCCATTTAAGTCGCCACTGCTGGGGCACGGGCCTCCCTCAATCACATGAGGGGTAATTGCCATACTCACCACGCTAGGCAGACGGGTTGGCGAGGATTTTGATATAAATGCAGAGTTTTCCTTCTCTGGGTGCTGATGATCATGCCAGCAGCTTTACCTTAGTCGCCTTTTACGACACCTCGGTAAGATTAAAGGTGGCCTATTCTACTCTGCCGGGGACCACACTGCCTTCTGCAGTGCATCGGGGATGTTTGCGGAGTACCAAACAGATGGGTTTGAAGCCCTCGTCCGCAAAAAAAACAAACTCCCTGATCACTCGATTAAGAGACAGTCCCGACAGCATCCTCAAAACATTAGCCGATCGATGGACATCACCGCTCTGGAATTTCTTTCTGCAGAGAGTGACTGTCACGGGAACATACCCGTTCTCATGATCGTCATTCTTTGCAGAGGGAAATGAAAATTTATTTTATTTTATTTTAAAAATTAGTTTTATATAACAATAGATTTACCATAAGTTATTGTCATACTAACATAATATGGATGTAATATCTGAAATAAAATTATTTTAATTTGAATTTGAAAATCTAAAATTAACAAAATACTTATACTTACATCGAATAGGGTATTTGACTAGGCTCGAGATTTTACAAAACATAAATATTTTATCAAAATATAGGTAAATATGTGCCAATAGCAAAAATTCTCAATTAAAAATATAACGTCTTGCCGGTTTTATGGTCATTTAAAGATTCATGGGCAAGTCCATTTTAAAAGTATGAAATTATTAAAAAATAATTATACCATTGAATAACCCACACAATTTGCACCAACTATTATAATAGAGCCATTGACATAAACGAAACATTTGATATAGCTACCATACAAAATTCAAATGAAATGCATACAAAATACTTGCGTGTGACGTCACATCTTAGTCGCCATTTTGTATGGAGCGTTTTGGGTTTGCCCAAAATAATGTGATTTTAAAGTTGTGATATCTCAGGTAGTTTAAATGAGAATCAAGTTATTCTTTCAACGATGTTTCTATCATAGAGAGGTCTTTTCATTACAAAAATAAAAAAAAAATAGTCAAATACCGTATTATGTATTGACTAATATTATTTATTAATTAATATCTATGAAGTTGTTTTACAGATATAATAGGTATATTTTATAAGGTAGTTTAACAGAGAAAGCAAATCGTGAAATTATTTTTTTTGTCTTCATTGAAATTAACAAATGCAAACATAATTTAAAAAAGTTAAGAAATTGTGTTTTTTTTAACATAAAATGATTGATGCTAAAATAAATCAATAACCGTTGATATGAGGCTACGTTGTCGAATTTTTTTGAGTTGTCAAATGTGGCTTTTTATCTTGGCCCAACTAATTAAAGAGAACCAACTCATTAAGGTGACGGGTATGGCAAACTAGCGACGCAAATCGATTTTAATTTTTAGCTACTAAACTGGATCTATTTTAAACAATTTCGGGGTTACAACCTCTTGGCAAACACTTATTCTATTTATTAAATAACCATGCAAAAAAGTGGCCGTGTGGTCCCCGGCAGAGTAGAATAGGCCACCTTCACTCTTACCGAGGTGTCGTAAAAGGCGACTAAGGTAAAAATGCTGGCATGATTATCAGCATCCAGAGAAGGAAAACTCTGCATTTATATCAAAACCCTCGTCAACTCGTCTGCCAAGCGTGGTGATTATGGCAATCCTTGCACCAGAGGCAGCGTTCAGTACCACTGTTCCAAACGGGTCGTCGAATTATAATTATACTAATATATTATAATACGAGGTTATTGCCACAGATTAATGATTAATATCGAAATACTCCTTTTGTAGACTTTCTTAACTATTTTTTTTAACCAGCTATGAAAGCAAAAGTTCTATTAATGTCATCTCAACTGGTTAATAAACAGGTAAAAAGTATCCATTTTCATAACAAGTTTTTTTGTAATAGTTATTACTCACTCTAAGCATTGATATTTCTTAAGTGATCTAGTTTGACAAGAGGCCCATTTTAGTCTGGTCCTAATTATCTAGTTTTAAGGCAAGTCACTGTCTAATTATTTAGACTTAGTCATAGTATTTAACGTCAAGGTATTGCCGTTTATAAAATACTGTTTTAAAAAATCTGTTACTATAGTTGAACTATTTTTAATGGCTAGGTGTTGCTCTTATGAGACAACTCTGCCAATGTCAAGTGATTAAAGAGACAGGTTCCTTTGGAAATTCGATTAAGGTGACGGGTAGGGGAATACTAGCGACGCCAAACGATTTTAAATTTTAGCTACTAAACCGGATCTATTTTGAACAATTTCGGGGTTACAACCTCTAGGCAAACCCTTATACTATTTATTAAACAACCATGCACAAATGTTGGGTCTGATTTTGTACGGGAAAAATTGATTTACGCAAAAAGTGGCTGCTTTTGAGGGTAATCAATTTTTCGCGTACGCGTTGGACCCAACTTTTTTGCATCATCATCATCATCAGCCCATTTAAGTCGCCACTGCTGGGGCACGGGCCTCCCTCAATCACATGAGGGGTAATTGCCATACTCACCACGCTAGGCAGACGGGTTGGCGAGGATTTTGATATAAATGCAGAGTTTTCCTTCTCTGGGTGCTGATGATCATGCCAGCAGCTTTACCTTAGTCGCCTTTTACGACACCTCGGTAAGATTAAAGGTGGCCTATTCTACTCTGCCGGGGACCACACTGCCTTCTGCAGTGCATCGGGGATGTTTGCGGAGTACCAAACAGATGGGTTTGAAGCCCTCGTCCGCAAAAAAACAAACTCCCTGATCACTCGATTAAGAGACAGTCCCGACAGCATCCTCAAAACATTAGCCGATCGATGGACATCACCGCTCTGGAATTTCTTTCTGCAGAGAGTGACTGTCACGGGAACATACCCGTTCTCATGATCGTCATTCTTTGCAGAGGGAAATGAAAATTTATTTTATTTTATTTTAAAAATTAGTTTTATATAACAATAGATTTACCATAAGTTATTGTCATACTAACATAATATGGATGTAATATCTGAAATAAAATTATTTTAATTTGAATTTGAAAATCTAAAATTAACAAAATACTTATACTTACATCGAATAGGGTATTTGACTAGGCTCGAGATTTTACAAAACATAAATATTTTATCAAAATATAGGTAAATATGTGCCAATAGCAAAAATTCTCAATTAAAAATATAACGTCTTGCCGGTTTTATGGTCATTTAAAGATTCATGGGCAAGTCCATTTTAAAAGTATGAAATTATTAAAAAATAATTATACCATTGAATAACCCACACAATTTGCACCAACTATTATAATAGAGCCATTGACATAAACGAAACATTTGATATAGCTACCATACAAAATTCAAATGAAATGCATACAAAATACTTGCGTGTGACGTCACATCTTAGTCGCCATTTTGTATGGAGCGTTTTGAGTTTGCCCAAAATAATGTGATTTTAAAGTTGTGATATCTCAGGTAGTTTAAATGAGAATCAAGTTATTCTTTCAACGATGTTTCTATCATAGAGAGGTCTTTTCATTACAAAAATAAAAAAAAAATAGTCAAATACCGTATTATGTATTGACTAATATTATTTATTAATTAATATCTATGAAGTTGTTTTACAGATATAATAGGTATATTTTATAAGGTAGTTTAACAGAGAAAGCAAATCGTGAAATTATTTTTTTTGTCTTCATTGAAATTAACAAATGCAAACATAATTTAAAAAAGTTAAGAAATTGTGTTTTTTTTAACATAAAATGATTGATGCTAAAATAAATCAATAACCGTTGATATGAGGCTACGTTGTCGAATTTTTTTGAGTTGCCAATGTGGCTTTTTATCTTGGCCCAACTAATTAAAGAGAACCAACTCATTAAGGTGACGGGTATGGCACACTAGCGATGCCAATCGATTTTATTTTTTAGCTACTAAACTGGATCTATTTTAAACAATTTCGGGGTTACAACCTCTTGGCAAACACTTATTCTATTTATTATATAACCATGCAAAAAAGTCGCCGTGTGGTCCCCGGTAGAGTAGAATAGGCCACCTTACCGAGGTGTCGTAAAAGGCGACTAAGGTAAAGCTGCTGGCATGATCATCAGCACCCAGAGAAGGAAAACTCTGCATTTATATCAAAACCCTCGCCAACCCGTCTGCCAAGCGTGGTGAGTATGGCAATTACCCCTCATGTGATTTAGGGAGGCCCGTGCCCCAGCAGTGGGGACTTAAATAGGCTGATGATGATGATGATGCAAAAAAGTTGGGTCCAACGCGTACGCGAAAAATTGATTACCCTCAAAATCGCCCACTTTTTGCGTAAATCAATTTTTCCCGTACAAAATCAGACCCAACATTTGTGCATGGTTGTTTAATAAATAGTATAAGGGTTTGCCTAGAGGTTGTAATCGCGAAATTGTTTAAAATAGATCCGGTTTAGTAGCTAAAAATTAAAATTGTTTGGCGTCGCTAGTGTTCCCCTACCCGTCACCTTAATCCAATTTCCAAAGGAACCTGTCTCTTTAATCACTTGACATTGGCAGAGTTGTCTCATAAGAGCAACACCTAGCCATAAATATAGCCATAGTAGCTGCTTGAATTAAAAGTGTATGATATTAAAGATTTTATTGACAGGAGATCTTAACTTCTAATGACGTATGTACTATAATCTAAACGTATTATTCTATTATTTTTTATAAAATATAATGTGATTGTAAATTTGCATGCTTTTTAAGCAAAACATGTATGCACTTATGTTATTAAAAACCATGTTTTAAGGCGAATAAAGATTTGAATATGATTAAAAAAATGGTTCAACTATAGTGACAGATTTTTTAAAACAGTATTTTATAAACGGCAATACGTTGACGTTTAAATCTATGACTAAGTCTAAATAATTAGACAGTGACTTGCCTTAAACTAGATAATTAGGACCAGACTAAAATGGGCCTCTTGTCAAACTGGATCACTTAAGAAATATCAATGCTTAGAGTGAGTAATAACTAGAATTAAAAAAAACTTGTTATAAAAATGGATACATTTTACCTGTTTATTAACCAGTTGAGATGACATTAATAGAACTTCTGCTTTCATAGCTGGTTAAAAAAATAGTTGAGAAAGTCTAAAAAAGGAGTATTTCGACATTAATCATTAATCTGTGGCCACAACCTCGTATTATAATATATTAGTATAATTATAATTCGACGACCCGTTTGGAACAGTGGTACTGAACGCTGCCTCTGGTGCAAGGGTTGCGGGTTCGATCCCCGCACAGTACAAACATTTGTGTGCATGAACATATCAGTTTGTATTGGTCTGGGTGTTATCTATGTATTATACGTATATATTTACAAAAGAAAAGTATTATATGTATATAATTGTAATCCCACTGTTGATTCTGATATCTGTAACACAGGTGCTTGAGCTACCTATCTCGGAGTCAGTTCAATGTATGTGATGTTGTGAAATATTTATATTTATTTATAATGAATACATATTTGAAATGTGCTAAAAAAGATCTTTCATTTGAAAACCCGAACAATACCGTCAATATTTTTTTTTTAGTTTCTTACTCTAAGTACCCTAGCGGGCGCTGAAATCAATTTAACGTGACGTCATGTCATGCCTATGACTAGAAGACAATCAAGACGCTTCTAACGACACCTCATTTGTTCAAATATGATAACTAGTTTAGAAGTTATGAGGGAAAAGATGAACAACCATACATACGGGTCAAAATCATAACCATCCTTTTTGCTTCGCCGTAGTCGGGTAAAAAGTCACCTATGCCATAAAAACACAAGTTTAATAACTATACAGAGAGAAGGTGTGTTTCGAATGTTTCGAGCATAGCTCGGGTTTGTGATCACCAATCCGCATTTGGCAAGCGGGGTGATTAAGCCTAATCCCATCATAGTAGAGATGACTTAATCTCTATTATGGTGGCCTTTGCCCTGCAGTGTTACAGTATTTAGGCTATTAAGTAAATAATAACGATACATGCGGTATCTGTGAACATTACATTATTTTAAAAGTACTGAATGGATTTTGATGAAACTTCACAATAATATAACTTCATCGTCCGCCCATATAAGTCCCCACTGCTGGGGCACGGGCCTCCTTCAATCACATGAGGTGTAATTGCCATACTCAACACGCTTGGCAGACGGGTTGGCGAGGCTTTTGATATGAATGCAGAGTTTTCCTTCTCTGGGTGCTGATGATCATGCCAGCAGCATTACCTTAGTCGCCTTTTACGACACCTCGGTAAGAGTGAGGGTGGTCTATTCTACTCTGCCGGGGACCACACGGCTAGCTAATACAACTTACATATATATAAAAAATAACATATCTATAGGCTACAATTCATATAGACATATTCTATCACCCGGATCAAACCGCGGGGTGCAGCTAGTCCTTAATGAAATAAAAGCAACATTTTGATAATCAATGCGAATTTTGCAGCACAAACAGATTCAAAACCATAAAATCAATGACCTATGCCAAATTACCATCCGTATAACAAATGATGCATCTTAATTCTCACGTTTACAAGGTCTTTCTGTGTTTTTACTATATTTGCTTTTGTTTTTTTGTTTCATCTCAGCTGCTATATTGATATTTTAATTATTAAACTTTTAAATGGCGAAAAACCCACTGTGGCTCTTTAAGGTGACTGGTAGGGCACACTAGAAAATGGCAATTTTTAGTTACTAAACCGGATATATTTTAGAAAGAAAGAAAATACATTTATTGGCCACAAACAATATACAATAATAAAGTATGACATACAACAGCGGAAACATTGGATGATGGATATTACATTTTATAAGTAATAAGTGAACGGAGTGGCCAATCAGGTCCCAGCCTCAGCATTTGCTGCTACGGCATTATCTGCGATTTAAACAATTTCGGGGTTACAACATCTCGGCAAACACTTATACTATTCATTAAATAACCATGCACAAATGTTGGGTCCGTTTTTGTACGCGAAACATTGATTCACGCCAAAAGCGGCTACTTTTGGTGGTAATCCAAAATGGCGGGAATACTGCTTTTGTAGACTTTCTTAAGGTGACGGGCAGGGCACACTAGCGTCGCCAATTGATTTTAACTTTTAGCTTCTAAACCGGATCTATTTTAAACAATTTCGGGGTTACAATTACAACCTCTTGGCAAACACCTTATACTATTTATTTAGTACTTATAGTTAACTGTTTGGTCTGCTTTTGCACTCGAATTTTGGATTACCGCCAAAAGCGGCCACTTTAGGCGTGAATCAATATTTCCATTCCAACATTTTTGCATGTTTATTTAATAATTTAAAATCAATTGGCGTTACTAGTGTGCCCTTACCTTAATTGTCCTATTATGTATCGCGATGCCGCTATTATGTATCCTTCAGCAAATATCTATTCTATTTATGATCTATACTATACGAAGATATAAAAGTCGATTAGATTTCTAAAGAAAATATTCTCGATTCTTAAAAATATCGGATAGGTTTAAAAGGAGCGTCTCACTTTTAATGTCAAAATACAACTGTCCTATTCAGCATAACATACTGAAAGAACTTTAATAATTTGTTGACTCACAAACAAACATACTTTGCTGTCTATGGTTTTCTCATAAAAAAACCTTGGATGCATCCGCTTCCTTTCTCTCCTCCACGATGATAGCCGATGTTACGAAATTCAAATATGACAGCTGTCATTTCAAGTTCAATGACAAGTTACTGTGTCAGGGTTACACGTTTTCGCGCCAACATGACATCATTATGTCAGATTCCACTATACTCGTAATTTTCACGCGGTTTTTTGCGTGGCCTTAAATAAAAAAAAAACAATGGATGAGTCGTTTCGTTTTTTTAAATAAATATTTTTTTGTCTTTTTTTGTAATATTTGACGAGGAGTTTTTCGTCGTGATTCGGTTAACAAATTGATTTTAAATGTAACTTAATTTTAATTTAATTTCGTCCACTCAACTCCTTAATGTAATTTTTTTGAAGCGTTGTCCATAAGTTATGGCCTTGCGGTTACGAGCTCCAATATGGTCAATAGGAATGTTGACCACAGATAACTATATTCGACCGTGGGAGAACCACGCTTCGGCATGAATGGGCCGGCTCGACCGGAGTGATACCACGACCTCACAGAAAACCGGCGTGAAGCAGCACTGTGCTGTGTTTCGCTGCGTGAGTGAGGGTACCGGAGCCCCAATCATGGCGAAAGGGGGATTTATAGGTTGGCAGCGCACTTGTGACTCCACTGGTGTCGCGAGTGACCATGGGCGGCGGCAATCGCTTACCACCAGGTGATCCGTCTGCTCGTCTGCCACCTGACATAAAAAAAAAGTATGTATTATGTAACAAACATGTTGCCATGAACGGCGAATATATAAAATGTTATTTTGACCGTGGGAGAGCCACGCTTTGGCATGACTGGGCTGGCTCGACCGAAATGATACCACGGCATCACTGAGAATCGGCGTGAAGCAGCACTGTGTTCTGTTTCGCTGTGTGCGTGAGGGTACCGGAGGCTGAATCCGGGAGAAAGGGGAGTTTAAAGGTCGGCAACACACTTGTGACTCCACTGGTGTAGCGGGTGTCCATGGGTGGCGGCAATCGCTTACCATCAGGTGATCCGTCTGCTCGTTTGCCACTTATCACGTAAAAAAAATCAAATCACGTAAAAAGAATTGACTCCCTGGAACAACAGGCCAGACAAACAAATATTGAGATCTGTGGGGTGCCGGAAAGGCGCAACGAAAACCTTATGGGTATTCTAGAGGGCATCGGAAAATCGATTAGACACCCCCTTACGAAAGGAGACTTAGTTTCAATACATCGGGTACCACACGCACAGCAAGGTAGCGACAGACCTAAAAATATCATAGCCAAGTTTACAACACGTATCCAAAGAGACAATATACTCGCTTCGTATCGAAAAGCAAAATCTCTTAAATCTGATCAACTTGGCATCGAGGGAACCCCTTCTGCAATTTACCTAAACGAACATCTAACTCTCCAGAAAAAACAATTGTTTCGTAAATGTCGGGAGACTGCCAGAGAGCTGGGCTGTAAACACGTCTGGATTCGAAACTCGACCATTCTCGTTCGCGAAGAGGATGCCACCCCTGCGCTTGCAATTCGAGGCGAGAGTGACCTCGAAAAACTTAAAAACCATAAAAGAAAATGAATTACTGAATTTGTTACAGTTTAATCGTCATTTGATGTGCTTTTTTTTTCATAATTAATTACATGTATGTTCTAGTTTTAATTTTTCTAAAAATACATTCATACAAAATATTTTCTTTCGGGCTTGGCAGTGGTACATTAATTTTGACCAGTATAACTACAGAATTAAATTATATTAAGACGCATATGCTCAACTTTATTGATTTTCTCACTTCCTACTCTAAATCATTTAACTCTCACAAAAAACCAACATTAATTTATAAATATTTACAAATAGTAAAGCAAGTTGAATATGGATAACAATGATACATCAGCTAAAAATCATCTTAGTATTTACTATCAAAATTGTAGGGTATTAGAACTAAATTACAAACACTGTACATGAACATCCTATCCAATAATTATGACGTCATTGTTTTGACCGAGACCTGGCTAACAGATGATATAGATAATAATGAATTTATTGACCAACGATACATAGTTTACCGTTGTGACCGAGATCGCCTAGCATCTAGTAAACAAGATGGCGGTGGTGTTCTTGTAGCAATTTTACGTGGGCTTCAACCCGCCCTATTTGCAAATGCAACGCAACCGAAACACATCGAACATATTTTGGTAGAAATTCCAAGTACAAATAAAATAAAAAAACACCTCATAAGTGCTGCTTACATCCCTCCCCGTAGTTCTGCAGAAGTTTATGAAAAACATTTTGACATACTTCAAGACTGTTTAACTAATTCATTTATTGATAACTTTTATATAATTGGAGACTACAATATACCCGACATCCTATGGTCACCACAACCCTCATCATCATTGGTCCTTAATGATGACACAAAGTCTGCGTCTTTAACTGGCATAGGGTCATCTTTCGCATACACTATATTAATAAATAATATGGCATTGCTCAGTGCCTCACAATATAATGGTGTTTTTAATAACAGCGGAAAAATACTGGATCTCTTCATATCTAATAATGGAACCACTATTGAACCTTCATCTGATCCACTGGTACCGACTGACCCGCACCATCCACCTTACACTGCACTTGTTAATATAAGTTCTATGTACAAAGCAATGACAAGGCGTCCTTTGATAAAATATAATTTTTACAAAGCGGACTACGATCCTATTAACACCAAAATTAGTAAAACAGATTGGGATGCTCTGCTGCAACCTCTTCCCGTAGACTCCTGCATAGACACCTTTTACAATACCGTAGATGAAATAATTAAGCGACACACACCTCTCTGTAACTCTCGTGTTAGCGGGTTTCCGGTTTGGTTTTCACGATCTCTTATAAGAACATTCAGAGAAAAACAGAAAGCTTGGATAAAGTGGAAAAAATATGGTAATCTATCTGACTATGTGGAATTTTCCCAGCATCGGGCAGCTTTCAAGAAACAGTGCAAGCAGTGTCATCTTACTTATTTAAATACCATTGAAGATAACATCACTAAAAATGTCAAGCACTTCTGGACATATATATCGAATCGTAAATCTAAGCCTGCAATACCCTCCACAATGCAATACTTAAATACCAAATCGACTGATCCAGTCACTATTTGTAATATGTTTTCTTCTTTCTTTCAATCAGTGTTTGAACCCGCATCTCACTCGACACAATGGCCACCTCCCCCGAAGTTTTGTAACCAAGATATCATATTATCCAGTATGTCTTTTAGCGAAACTGAAATCAGTAAGGAACTAAAGAATCTAGATACTTCAAAAGGACCTGGACCTGATGGCCTTCCTCCGCGGTTTCTTAAGCTTACTGGCAACACTATTTGTAAGCCACTACACATAATATACAATAAGTGCATGACAGAGGGAGTTTTTCCAAGGGTATGGAAGTGCGCGAATATTACTCCAGTCCACAAGAGCGGAACAAGACATAATGTCGAACAATACAGACCGATCTCTATACTCTCCACCCTGTCGAAGGTCTTTGAAAAATTAGTGCACAATCAAGTTTATCCCATCCTGCATAATATTATTATTGGCGAACAACACGGCTTCGTCAAGCAGAGATCGACAACCACAAATCTATTGACTTTCACAAATACGTTATTTGAAACCGTAGACGAAGGCGTCCAAATGGATGCTGTATATACCGATTTTAAAAAGGCCTTCGATAAAGTGGATCATCAGCTACTTCTCGATAAGATTGCTTTTAACGGTATCCGTGGCAATTTATTGCGTTGGTTTTCATCTTATATTCTTAATCGATCTCAGAAGGTTGTCATAAACGGTTATCAGTCTGGAAGCGTTTCGGTCACCTCAGGTGTACCTCAGGGCTCTATTCTTGGACCTCTGTTATTTATAATATTTATAAACGATATAAAAGAATGTTTTCATAATTGTAAATTTTTATTATATGCTGATGACCTCAAAGCGTATAAGCCCGTAAAATCTATTGAGGATTGTATCTCCTTTCAAAATGATCTAAATAAGTTATCAGCGTATTGTATTACTAATAAACTTCAATTGAGTATACCAAAATGCCATTATATATCTTTTACCAAGAATAAAAACACGTTGCACTATAATTACAAACTCTGTGATACCGATCTAATTAAATTACACAATCTGAGAGATTTGGGGATACAATTAGATTCTAAATTACACTTAAGTATACATGTTGAAAATATCATTAAAAAGGCATATAAAATGTACGGTTTTGTGATGAGGTCAACAACAGACTTTAGACGCCCATCTACATATCTATATTTATATAAAGCCCTAGTTCGCTCCCAACTTGAATATGCGGTACCAATCTGGAACCCGTATTATAAAAAGTATATAGAGGAAATTGAGAAAATTCAAAATAAGTTTCTGCGTGCTATTCATTATAGATGTTATAAAACATATTTGACCCGTGTTCCTTTGCTAAGTAAGTTTAAATTAATGCCACTTGCTACTAGACGTAAATACTTGGAGACTGTCACACTGTATAAACTTGTACACAACAAATTTGATTGTAACGAGTTAGTTTCCAAAGTATATTACTCTGTACCTAGAACCACACATAGGCGAGAGGTGCGTGCTGCTCGCCTTTTTGCAGTTCGTAAAAGTCGAACGAATACTGGCTGGCGCGTACCGATTCGTCGTATGATGTGGTCTTATAATGACAGTTTCCACTCTAAAGATATCGATATTTTTGTTAATAATATAAATAATTTTAAAAAAACTGTTATTGAACAGTTGTCATTGTAAGATCGTTATACCGTTCTACTCTTATATTTAATTACCATTCTTCTGTTTTTGTGCCCAAATTGTCCACCTAAATACCTACCGAATCTTTTTTCTCATTATATTTTGCTCTCTTTGTAATATTATTAGTTGTATTTTTGAGCAGCTTGCGACAATTTGATTTTAGCAACATGTGGATAGCGTCGTGGGCTACAATATTATTAAGTAGTTTAAGTATGTACTGTCTTAGATGAACATGTATTTTGTAGCTGTTTGCTATTCCTAATAAATAAAATAAAAATAAAATAAAAATAAAAAAAGTAGGTAACGTTTTTGCAATAGAAATCGGATTGACTATTACTCCCTTAGAAAGGTACATTTTGGATAATAAGAGCCATTGGTAGCTCGGTGGCCCAGAACGCGCTAGAGCCCGGATACAGGCCCGGATCTGAACTACGACCCCCAGTCGTGGTTCGGATCCGGGCATGTACCTCTGGATATTTGTTTGATAGGTGGCAGACGAGCAGACGGATCACCTGATGGTAAGCGATTGCCGCCGCCGCCAATGGACACCCGCGGCACCAGAGGAGGCACATGTGCGCTGTCAACTTTTAAAACCCCCTTCCCTCGGATTGGGCCTCCGGTACCCTTACCCACGCAGTGAAACACAGCACAGCGCTGATAATGTAGGGACTGTGTTTTTAGGGTTCCGTAGCCAAATGGCAAAATACCGAACCCTTATAGATTCGTCATGTCTGTGCGTCTGTCCGTCCGTCCGTATGTCACAGCCACTTTTCTCCGAAACTATAAGAACTATACTATTGAAACTTGGTAAATTGATGTATTTTGTTTACCGCATTACGATTTTTACACAAAATTTGGAAAAAATAGAAAAATTGGGGGTCTCCATACTTGAAACTAAAACAATTTTTTTTTTCATCAAACCTATATGTGTGGGGTATCTATGGATAGGTCTTTAAAAATGATGTTGAGGTTTTGAACAACTTTTTTTTCTAATTACAATACTTTGCGTAAGAGACGCTCCCAAAGTGGTAAATTGTATCCCCTCTAATTTCTATAATAAATATATGATGTACATAATCATGAAAACTTACAACGAAAATTTGTTTGAACTAGATATAGTGAGTAAATAAATAAATAAATATTTCACAACATCACATAACATTGATGTGACTCCGAGATAGGATAGGATAGTTTTTTTTTAATACGTTATAAATCGTAAACCGCAATTTACCTTCCATATATCCTTGCTGCTACGGAACCCTTCATGGGCGAGTCCGACTCGCACTTGGCCGGTTTTTTATTGATTTTTTTTCTTATTGCAGGCTTCCCCCCCTTCGAATGGTGGGCGGACCCCCCCGATGAGGTCAAGCTGAGGGTCTACGTGTTCAACGTGACCAATCACGAGCGGTTCCTCAGCGGGTTGGATGAGAAGATCGACATGAGGGAGATAGGACCCATAGTTTATTTGTAAGTAGATTTCATCATCATCATCAGCCTATCGCAGTCCACTGCTGGACGTAGGCCTCTCCAATTGTTCGCCACCGTGATCTATCCATGGCTTCTCGCATCCAGCTCTTGCCAGCTATCCTGCGCAGATCGTCCCTCCACCGAACCATAGGGCGCCCTACATTACGTTTGCCAAGACGCGGTCTTCACTCTAGAACTCGTTTACCCCATCGGTTGATAATATATTTATTAAAATTGTAATTAAAGAAAATAAAATAAATTAAAAGTATCAGCCTACATACTGTCCCACTGCAGGACAAAGGCCTCCATCATAGAAATCAAGTCATCGCTACTATGATGGGATTAGGCTTAATCACCACTCTTGCCTAATGCGGATTGGTGATCACAATCTCGAGCTATGTTCGAAAAATTCGAAACATACCTTTGCTCGACCCGGGACTAGTATTATAATATCCTTTTTCCCACCCTCGCGCAAACAAAAAGCTCTGGAATGAGCTTCCAGCCGCGGTGTTCCCTGATCGCTATGACGTCATTCCTTATTTAAACGAGGTTTGAAAAGAGTTCTTGTTTCACGGTAGGCAGCGGCATGACTGTGCTCCGGCATTGTTGATGTCTTTGAGCGGCGGTTATCGTTTACCATCAGATGGGTCGCAAACTTGTCTGCCTATATATTACCAATAAAAAAAAATATGACCCGGGAATCGATACCTGGACCCCGAGATCATGCCCGGTACTTAAACCATTACGCCGACGGGGCGTTGAAAGTTTAAGTAAAGAATGAAAAAAATGAAAGAAAAAAGTTAAAGAAATGAAAGAAGGTAATTAAAGAGATGAAAAAAAGAAAGAAAGCAAAAATAATGAAATAAAAGAATGAAAGAAAAAAAATTAAGAAAGAAAATAAAGAGAGAAAGAAAAAATAAAGAAAGAAAGACATGAAATAAATAATTTATTAGAATAGTTATTTACGGGATTGCTACCATGTCGTACCTTATTTTTGAGTATCCGATATTTCGGCGCTGTTGCAAGCGCCATGGTCACGGAGTAACTGAAGATTCTGCGGGTAAGATGTTATTGGCAGACATATCGGTCTACCCTCCTTCTTAGTCTTTTACTGCGTTCACCTCCGGTACCACTGTTTCCTAACTCACTATTTATTCGCACCTGTTCTCGACACACAACACTCACAGTATCTGCCCGCGAAACGACACTTTGTTTAGTTTTACGGTTCCTACACTTACAAATCACTGGATTCCAGACATTTGACAATTTAAACCCATCCTCACGATTGAAATTTTTGAATTTCCGGATTTCAATCGCTTCCCTGACCAGTCTCGGTATGTAGTGGCGTTCTGTCGAAATTATCTGAGGGTTATAAAACTCAATCCAGTGATTTGGACCCGATTCCAACAAATGTTCTGCAATTGCTGATTTCTGCTTGTCATTGTTTTTGACCGCTTTATGTGTTCTTTTAGTCGGCATGATATGGTGCGTTTAGTTTGGCCAATGTATGAACTACCACAGCTACAGTCAATTTTATAGACACCAGGCTTTTCGAGCGGAAAGCTGTCTTTGGGCGATCGCAGGTATTGTGCCACTTTTTTAAGGGGAGTGAAGACAGTTTTTATAGAGTATTTATTTAGCACGTTGGAGATCTTGTCTGTCACACCTTTAATGTAGGGCAAAAATACCGGCTGTCTATCTACCCTGTCTTTATGTTGCTTAATTGTGTGTCTTGGTGGAAGATGCCCTTTATATCCGTTGTTCTGTAGGACTCCCCGAATATGATCCAGCTCCTGATCTAGGTGTTCATCATCGCAGAGATCATAAGCTCGGTTCGTCAATGCAGTCACTACAGAATTCAGATGTCTCGGGTGATGATGAGACATGGCACTTAAATAGCGGTCAGTGTGTGTGACTTTCCTGTACACTGAATGGCCCAGTGATCCGTCATTCCGCACACATATTTTGACATCAAGAAACGCTAAACTCCTGTCTTCTTCCATCTCAGAGGTGAATCTCATTTTCGCGTGGATGCCATTTAAATTGGCCAGATGGGACTCCACATCATAAATAATTTATCATCATCATAAATAATTTATTTATAGATCGTTCTATGCTTAAAAGTTTTTCATTGCACTTAAATCACTATGCTAAAATAAAGGGGCTCCCTACATGACTTCTAAAATCGTTAGATCAACTTTTCATAAGCAACAGAAAACTTTAAGTACCTAGGTATCGACTAATTACCTATATTCAATAAAAGTTCTTGACACACAGACGGACCACAACGCCATTTCAAAGGGTAGGTACGTATTTTCCTTTTGAGATACGGAACCCAAAATAATATTTTTAACACTAACTTTTAACACTTTATACACTTCAAATAACATTTTATAACAGTACACTCGAGAAAAGGTGTTACCAATGTCGGCGCCCAATACTATCTTGTAATTTAATACTACATTCAATTATTCAACAGGGATTAGGCGCCGACTTCGGTAAAACCGTTTCTCGAATGTACTGTTATAAAATGTTATTTGAAGTGTATGAAGTGTAAAAAATATTATTTTACACTTTTTAGTTAATGGTTTTTCATCATCGTCATCATCGTCAGCCCATTTAAGTCCCCACTGCTGGGGCACGGGCCTCCCTCAATCAAATGAGGGGTAATTGCCATACTCACCACGCTTGGCAGACGGGTTGGCGAGGGTTTTGATATAAATGCAGAGTTATCCTTCTCTGGGTGCTGATGATCATGCCAGCAGCTTTACCTTAGTCGCCATTTACGAAACCTCGGTAAGAGTGTGGGTGGCCTATTCTACTCTGCCGGGGACCACACGGCCAGTGGTTTTTGAAGGCAGTAAATTTTTTTTCAAGCTCTTTAGAGTCTCATTTTTGGCAGTCGGTTAAAAAAGACATTTTGGTTGGCATAAAAAATTAAGATCTAGAATACTAATGTGATACTAGACAAGGTACACATGCGGTCGTCCGCAGCTTGCAGCAGCGAAAAAACCGGCGTGTTGCTGCGTGAGTGAGGATACCGGAGGCCCAATACGGGAAAGCGGTAGGGCGCAGCGCTCTTGTTACACCTAGTGTTGCGGGTCTCGTTTACTATCAGGTGATCCCTCTGCTCGTCTGCCTCACATTATAGCAGTTACATGGCGGCTTCCATAACAAAATTAAGAATAAGTATTGAATATTGTTTAGCCTAAATACATTTTTGTTGAAATATAAAAATCACTGCACTGCCGCGACGCAATTAACTATCATACTTACACAAACACGAAATAAATTACAACGCAACAATGAAACAAGTCATAAAAACAGCAAAACCAGGAAGAAACATCATCTTGAATACAAAAACGACGGGCCTGACAGTTTATGGCGATTTGATGATAATTGGCTGTATGTTTTAAGATTCCTTTGCTAGTTCAGGGCTGTCAATTTTTGTCTATGTTCCCGCCAAATATTACGATCAGAAAGAAGTTCAGTGACATTGACAGGAGGGCGTTGTACAACGTTTTTTCTATGCAAAAATGTCAAATCAGTATTTTCATCATCATCATTTCAGCCAATAGACGTCCACCACTGGACCCCAACGTTCTCCACACAGATCGATCCTGTGCTGCCCGCATCCAATGGATTCCTGCCACCCTAACTAGATCGTCGGTCAACCTAGCCAGGGCTGCGACTTCCTATGTGGCCTCCACTCGAGGACCTTTCCACCCCAACGGCCGTCTGTTCTCCTCGCCCTGCCCATTGCCACTTGACCATGCAATCCTTTGGGCTATGACCTTAGATCTCCTGCAGATCTCATCATTTCTCATACGATCACGCAAGGAGACTCCGAGCATAGCCCTCTCCATTGCTCTCCGGGTGACTTAGAGCCTCCTTAATCAGCACATTGTAAGCGGCCACGTTTCGGTTCCGTATGTCATCACTGGCAACACATACGTTTTAAAAAGAGAGTCTTGAGACAGAGTTCAGAATTTTGCCGAGTGCTAAACTTTTTTTATTGGACATATAGCACCGACATCACAATACGTTGAGCCTCAGGACTACGCTAATTCCAGTATATTAATTAATAATTTAAAAAATAAATATTTAAATAAAAAAACACATTTATTGATAACTAAAAAAGTACTCATCTTTTTTCTTTCTTTATTCGAAAAGCGTATAAAAATCCATTTTTGTTTTATCGTATCGTCAGTGTCTTTTAATAATAACCCACCTCTATATTATTTTGTCTATGGTGAAACATGATATTACCGGTCAACGTTTTTTTCTTTGGTCTATAGGCTAACGCTTGACCACAATCGCACCTGATGGAAAGCGACGATGAGGTCTAGGATGATACGCGTTTGCCTAAAAGATGCCTGTTCACTCTTGCCTTAAAAAAGTCCGGATTATAGTGATCAGGAAAACAGACCTCGGCAGGGAGTTCCATTCCTTAGCCGTCCGCATTATCAATGTAAACGGAACCTTATGAATTATCGATATAGAGTATTTTGTTATAATTTAACCTTACCTTGTCCTTTACTCATCATATTAGTAGGTAATCAAGCAAAAAATTGGACTGGCCCGATGGCGGGTTTTTTCAGTAACCTCTCATACGCCATAGGTCGTTGGTTCCATCCCCACCCTGGACAAACATTCGTGTGATAAACACTTGTGTTGGTTCTGTGTCTGGGCGTAAATGTGTTTAAGTACCTATTTAGGGTTATTTGTATTTGACTGCCTCGATGGCGCAGTAGGTAGTTTATCGCACTTTTAAAGGACGGCGGCGATTCGTTCGATCTCCAGGTCGTGCCAAAAATTGTGCCTGAGTTTTTCTGTTAAAAAATCTCGTGTCAGCC
>CM032492.1:4280407-4340406 GCA_019059595.1 Marasmia exigua
ATGTGGGTTCGAGTCCCGCCTGGACACGAGATGAAATTTTTAGTTGTGTTATTTACTCAGGAGATGTGGGTTCGAGTCCCGCCTGAACACGAGATTAAATTTTAAGCGTGTTATTAACTCAACAAGATGTGGGTTCGAGTCCCGCCTGAACACGAGATGAAATTTTAAGTGTGTTATTTACTCAGGAGATGTGGGTTCGAGTCCCGCCTGAACACGAGATGAAATTTTTAAGTGTGTTATTAACTCAAGAAGATGTGGGTTCGAGTCCCGCCCGCCTGAACTCGTTATGAAATTTTTAAATGTGTTATTTACTCAGGAGATGTGGGTTCGAGTCCCGCCTGAACACGAGATGAAATTTTTAAGTGTGTTATTTACTCAGGAGATGTGGGTTCGAGTCCCGCCTGGACACGAGATGAAATTTTTAGTTGTGTTATTTACTCAGGAGATGTGGGTTCGAGTCCCGCCTGAACACGAGATTAAATTTTAAGCGTGTTATTAACTCAACAAGATGTGGGTTCGAGTCCCGCCTGAACACGAGATGAAATTTTTAAGTGTGTTATTTACTCAGGAGATGTGGGTTCGAGTCCCGCCTGAACACGAGATGATATTTTTAAGTGTGTTATTTACTCAGGAGATGTGGGTTCGAGTCCCGCCTGGACATGAGATGAAATTTTTAGTTGTGTTATTTACTCAGGAGATGTGGGTTCGAGTCCCGCCTGAACATGAGATGAAATTTTGAAGTGTGTTATTTACTCAGGAGATGTGGGTTCGAGTCCCGCCTGAACACGAGATGAAATTTTAAAGTGTGTTATTAACTCAAGAAGATGTGGGTTCGAGTCCCGCCTGAACACGAGATGACATTTTTAAGTGTGTTATTTAATCAATATGATGTGGGTTTGAGTCCCGCCTGAACACGAGATGACATTTTTAAGTGTGTTATTTAATCAATATGATGTGGGTTTGAGTCCCGCCTGAACACGAGATGACATTTTTAAGTGTGTTATTTAATCAATATGATGTGGGTTTGAGTCCCGCCTGAACACGAGATGAAATTTTCAAGTGTGTTATTAATTAGAGAAGATGTGGGTTCGAGTCCCGCCTGAACACGAGATGACATTTTTAAGTGTGTTATTTACTCAAGAAGATGTGGGTTCGAGTCCCGCCTGAACACAAGATGAAATTTTTAAGTGTGTTCTTTACTCAGGAGATGTGGGTTCGAGTCCCGCCTGAACACGAGATTAAATTTTAAGCGTGTTATTAACTCAACAAGATGTGGGTTCGAGTCCCGCCTGAACACGAGATGAATTTTTTAAGTGTGTTATTTACTCAAGAAGATGTGGGTTCGAGTCCCGCCTGGACACGAGATGAAATTTTAAAGTGTGTTATTAACTCAAGAAGATGTGGGTTCGAGTCCCGCCTGAACTCGAGATGAAACTTTTAAGTGTGTTATTTACTCAGGAGATGTGGGTTCGAGTCCCGCCTGAACACGAGATGAAATTTTTAAGTGTGTTATTAACTCAAGAAGATGTGGGTTCGAGTCCCGCCTGAACACGAGATGAAATTTTCAATTGTGTTATTAATTAGAGAAGATGTGGGTTCGAGTCCCGCCTGAACACGAGATGAAATTTTAAAGTGTGTTATTATTTAGGTACTATTAGAAAGATGTTTTTTTTTTTATATTCTTACCATCTTCAGACGAGCTCTCCTCCAAATCTACGTAGTTTAACACTTTATTTAATTTGGTGACCTCCAGTTTCTTATTCGGCGAAGTTTTGGCTGTTTCTTCAGTTTTAGCTGGTATGCTCTCTGAAATATTACAAAGACAGGGGAACCAGATGATTATAATAAATAAATAAACACTTCACCAACATCACAAACATCGATCAGACTCCGAGATAGGTAGCTCAAGCACATGTGTTACGGATATCAGAACCAACAGCGGAATCTATAATATAAAAATGAATCGCAAAATGTGTTGGTAAGAGCATAACTCAACAACGCCTGGACCAATTTGGCCAATTCTTTTTTTTAAATGTTCGTTGAAGTCCACGGATGGTTCTTACGGCGAGAAAAAATCGAATAATTGTCGGGAAAACTCTTAAAACAGCCCTTTTCTTTTACAAACGTTTTCTAACTAAAACGTAGAATCAATTTGAGTTTTATTGCTATTATATAAAGTTCATATTTGTTGCCACATTACAAATTTTTTTGACAGGATGAAGTCTGTCGGGTCAGCTAGTTACAAATATATACATGAATGCTCTTCTTTTGTAAATAAATACTTATAATATACCAGACAATGTTCGTGCACATAAATTTTTGTACTATGCGGGGATCGAACCAGACCCTTACCAAACACTTGGACCAAAGGCAGCGTTCACTACCACTGTTCCAAACGTATCGTCAAACAAAAACATAAATACTATTAAAAATAATATCCTCCAACCGATTACGGCTACGGCGGCCAATCTCAACGATCAGCCACGTACGCAGGATATATAATAGTGTTCAAGTGTGTGCGCAAACACAAGTGCACTCTTTATTCCCTTACACTCGATGGGCGATAAAGTGCGACCCACTAATCACTGTGCTACCGAGGCAGCTAAAATACTAATATTATAAATTTGAAAGTATGTGTGTCTGTCTGTTTGATCGTCTTTCTCGGCGAAACGGAGCGACGGATTGTCGTGTTATTTTTAAGTGAAGAAAGGTCTAGGGATGGAGAGCAACATAGGCTACTTTGTGGCAAACCAAATCCCACGCTCGCGTTGCTGCGGGCGACCGTTATTAAGGAACATTTTAAATTGAATTGCATAAAATCACCCAGTGTAGAGCGATGGTAGCTCAATGGATACGAACGCGCCTTCCACGCAGGAGGTCGAGGTTCGAAGGTTGAGGGAATCTGTAAGATTCGGAAAAACTTTCTGAAAACGTGTAACCATGATTCAGTTGGTCTGGTTTCCCTGTTAAAGGGTTGCGAAGGTCAGACGGCAGTCGCTTCATTGTAATGACCAGACCGCTCCCATTCCTGAATCACGGTCGAGGGGTTGCGGGTTCGATCCCCGCACAGTACAAACATTTGTGTGCATGAACATGTTAGTTTGTATTGGTTTGAGTGTTTTCTATGTATTATAAGTATGTATTTACAAAAGAAAAGTATTAAATGTATATATTTGTAATTCCACTGTTGATTCTGATACCCGTAACACAGGTGCTTGAGCTACCTATCTCGGAGTTAGATCAATGTATGTGATGTTGTGAAATATTTATTTATTTACTTATTTTTATTCTATGGTTGATGGTGACGGGTAGGGCACACTAGCGACGCCAATCGATTTTAATTTTTAGCTACTAAACCGGATCTATTTTAAACTATTTCGGGGTTACAACCTCTCGGCAAATACTCATACTATTTATTAAATAACCATGAACAAATGCGGACCCAACATTTGTTCGCGAAAAATTGATTCACGCTAAAAGTGGCCGCTTTTGGCGGTAATAAATTTTTCGCGTACAAAAACTGAACCAACATTTGTGCATGGTTATTTAATGAATAGTATAAGCGTTTGCCGAGAGGTTGTAACCCCGAAATTGTTTAAAATAGATCCAGATTAGTAGCTATCAATTAAATACGAATGGTGTCGCTAGTTAGGTACCCATCGCCTTAAGAGCCGGCAACGCATCTGTGATGCCCCGTGTGTCGCAGATGTCCATGGGCGACGGTAATCACTTACCATCAGGTGAATCGTCTGCTCGTTAATCTGCCATAATGAAAAAAAAATAATTAAGTCGAAAGTCTTCGACCAGTGCGTCCTTCCGGTCATGACTTACGGTGCCGAGACGTGGACACTCACGGCTGGACTAGTCCACCGGTTCAAAGTCGCTCAAAGAGCTATGGAAAGGATTAGCCTATGCTCGGAGTATCTCTGAAGGACCGCATCAGAAATGATGTAATCCGACAGAGAACCAGAGTCCCCGACATAGCCCACCGAATTAGCAAACTGAAGTGGCAGTGGGCTGGTCATATTAGCCGCAGAACTGACAGCCGTTGGAGCCGTAAAGTCCTTGAGTGGAGACCGCGACTCGGTAAGCGTAGTGTAGGACGCCCTGCGACAAGATGGGATGATGACATTCGAAGGCTGGCTGGTGTGGGCTGGATGAGAGTGGCCGAAAATCGGGAGCAGTGGCGTTTTTTAGGGAATTAGGGGAGACCTATGTCCAGTAGTGGACGAGTGTGGGTTGCTGATGATGAATGTAAAAAAATACCGGTCAAGTGTTTTTTTTATGAGAAAGAGAGGTAAAACGAGCAGAAGGATCACCTAAGGGGGGGCCGTCCATCAATCACGTGATGTTTTTAGCGTCCCTTTTTTCTACATACTGAGCTGCGAATTTAAAACTGTGTGATCAAGATAACCACCACAGTTTAATCGAATCGAAAACACTGGTGCGGCTTTGATAAAAAATACAAAAACATTTCATGTGCCTTTAAAATTTGAGGGTTGCCCTCGATTTCTCTGGGATCCCTTCATCAGATCCTGACATGATGAAAATAGGACCAACTTGGAAGTGTTCTTTCAAATAAAAAAAAATAATTGTGCAAATCCAAAGCGACCGCTTTGAACGCAACCGGGAATTACACGCTAAGATGAAGAAGAAGAAGACCAATTTTTTGACTGACCGGATGGCGCAATGGACAACATTTCATATTTTTAACATGTCCATATTGTTTTTTTATATGAAAATAGACATAAAATGAACAGACCCATATTTTTTCTTTTTTCAAAATTTGTCCATTTTCATGCATAAAATAATTATTAAAAGTCTTTATATTCTAAATAGACGTAAGCGCCAAATGACGTCATCGGACGGCTGAATACAGCAATATTCCTTTGCTTATCATAGTTTTAATAAAAAAAGGTACTACTGTCAAAGGTAAATAATACTAGTGTCAACATTGTCAACGTCATTCATTCATTCAACGTTGACAAGTTGTCTTTTTTTTGACAGTTACATGTCATGGGTTTGGCATTTCGTAAATTTAAAACTATAATGTGCTAAGCAAATAAATATTTTACATTCTGCCGTCCAATGACGTCATCTAACGTTTTTTAGTTTTTAATTTTTTCTCAGTAAATAAGCAATATAAAAAATTAATAAATATATATTCGCGCAGCGGAACAGTAAATAAAGAAATGGTATTTTTTGTTACAGAGCTTAGCAATTTTGAAATGTTGTCCATTGGTAGTGACCCTGCCTCTTACGCCAAAGGTCGTGGGTTCGATCCCCACCCTGAACAAACATTCGTGCGATGAACACTTGTGTTTGTTCGGTGTCTGGGTGTAATATATGTATTTAAGTATATATTTGTGTTCCTCTGTTGTCTGATATCTGTAACACAAGTGCTTAAGCTACTTAGTACGGAATCAGGTCAACGTATGAGATGTTGTGAGAATTATTATTATTTTTCGTAGTCGGACGAGTTCAACATCTATTTCACACACACCTGACACAAAATCGGCGTGAAGCCTAACCTAACCACCTACTATTGTACACCTCGTCCTACAGTTTATTAGTATTGGATTAAGTAACTACTACTCTGTGACCTATGAGGGGAGCCTAAGTAGTCATGCTCACTCAAATGTCTCTGATGTGGGAGCGTTATGTGGCGGGTCATTACATTCCCTCTAATATGGTTGAGTGAAATGATGGCTGACACATACGTCATACTTGTGAACAGGTGCCACCTTTGGGGACTGGTCCGCTTCGGTTGATCATCATATTTAGCTTTTAATTTGCTTTATTCTATTTTGTGTTGCATTAGACTGTATGACTTGGTATGAGGATAATAAACCATTGTAAAAAAGTTGGCGATTAAAAAGAGTAACTGGCGAGTTTCTTGCCGGATCTTCTCGCCCAGAAACAACTTTCCGAGCCGGTTGTAGAATCGCATTATGTTTATTTACTTTTTTTTAGTATATTTTATGCATCAACATATATATGTATTAACATGTAAATTATTACATAAGTACTTATAAATAGTCTTAAATCATTCAATTGTATGACGATTTGTAAGTGATGTGTACAGGAATCCATGCATAAAGAATTATTTGATTTGATTTGCAGCACTGTGCTGTGTTTCGCTCCTGTGAGTGAGGGTACCGGAGGCCCAGTCAGGGGATAAAAGGGGGATTTTAAGGTTGGTAGCGCACTTGTGACATCCACTGGTGTCGCGGGTGTCCACGGCGGCGTTATTCGCTTACCATCAGGTGGTCCGTCTGCTCGTCTGCCACGTAACACATAAAAAAATACGATTGTTCACTTAACTCACCATTTACGAGCAAATGCCTAAGCATCGACCCTTTAGTCGTCGCGGAGTCGCTCTCTGCCTCCGTGTCGGACGTGTCCGACAGCTTAACAGTCTCTATGTCTTGTTTCGGCTCCGATTTGTCCTGTGAAGTTTGTTCATATTTAACTCTCAACACATAAATGTAAACAGACTGAAGTTGGATGTGTGTGTGTGAGGGAGGATTTTCACTTGACAATGGCAAACTACCCACAGGGGACCTAATTCAGTTTGCCTAGAGAACTTTATGTAAATACATATTTACTTATATCATCATCATCATCATCAGCCTATCGCAGTCCACTGCTGGACGTAGGCCTCTCAAATTGTTCGCCACTGTGATCTATCCATGGCTTCTCGCATCCAGCTCTTGCCAGCCATCCTGCGCAGATCGTCCCCCCACCTAGCCAGAGGGCGCCCTACATTACGTTTGCCAAGACGCGGTCTCCACTCCAGAACTCGTTTACCCCATCGGTTGTCGGTTCTGCGGCTAATATGGCCAGCCCACTGCCACTTAAGCTTGCTAATCCGGTGAGCAATGTCGATAACTTTGGTTCTCTGCCGGATCACCTCATTTTGGATTCGATCTCGGAGAGACGCCGAGCATTGCTCGTTCCATAGCCCGCTGAGCGACCTTTAACTTGTGGACCAGCCGTACCGTAAGTGTCCACGTTTCGGCTCCGTATGTCATGACGGGTAGGACGCACTGATTGAAGACTCTCGTCTTTAGGCACTGTGGTATCGACGATACGAAGACACGACGTAGTTTACTTATATAATATTATATTATAACAACAAATAATAAGAATCTCCCAAGTTATTCTGTGTTGTCTATTGTACTGTTTTGTTTGTTTTAGGTGGTGTTCTGTCAGTATTTAAATTTATTTATTTTTTAAAATAATAATAACAAACTCAATTAAAAAGATTCACCAACTCGAATCACCGTCCAATTTCAACAAGAAATGAAACGTGTCTCTTCACTTGACATTGGCAAGATGTGTCAAAGACGCAGAGCCATTATTAAAAAAAAAATTGAGAACTATAGTATATATAATATAGTATCTAGACAAACCTCATCGTCATCATCAGCCCATTTAAGTCCCCACTGCTGGGGCACGGGCCTCCCTCAATCACATGAGGGGTAATTCCCATACTCACCACGCTTGGCAGACGGGTTGGCGAGGGTTTTGATATAAATGCAGAGTTTTCCTTCTCTGGGTGCTGATGATCATGCCAGCAGCTTTACCTTAGTCGCCTTTTACGACACCTCGGTAAGAGTGAGGGTGGCCTACTCTACTCTGCCGGGGACCACACGGCTGACAAACCTATTTTTTTTTAATTATATGATAGGTGGCAGACGAGCAGACGGACCACATGATGGTAAGCGATTGCCGCCGCCCATGGACACTCGTGACACCATTCGAGTCACAAGTGCGCTGCCAACCTTTTAACCCCCCTTTGCCCTGGATTGAGCTTCCGGTACCTTCACTCACGAAACACAGCACAGTGCTGTTTCACGCTGTTTTTCTGTGAGGCCGTGGTATCTCTCCGGTCGAGCCGGCCCATTCGTGCCTAAGCGTGGTTCTCCAACGGTCAAATGTAGGCTTTTAGATACTATTTAGTTAATTAACGTGTCTATAAAAGTGTATATATAAATAAATAAAATAAGACACACAAGGGTGGTTCCAACTGAAATTAATATCAAAGAGTTCATATCGAAGAGTAGGTAAATAATATTAGGCACGAATGAGCTGAATAGCCCGAGTGGTCCGAATGAGCTGAATGATCCGAGTGAGCCGAATGATCCGGATTCAGAGCGAAAGAGTAAGCTGTGGGCTGTTCGGTGTGAATCGGTAACCCGTCTTTCCATGTATTACTCGGGAAAAGAGATAGGTATATTACATGGCACAGCAGGAGAGGATCGATTATTCATTCGTAACAAAATCAATTAATCACGGATTTATCTGAGATTCAAATGAAGCGTTTCACTGTTCCGCATCTTTGTACTGATCCAGATTTGCATCTAAGATCCCATCTTTTGAAAGATACGTTTTTGTCTGGTCTAGTAGGGGTGCGATCCCCTAAAAAGTGGTAGGGGCAACACAACTTTTAGTAGTGGGAGAGCCACGCTTCGGCATGAATGGGCCGGCTCGACCGGAGTGATACCACGGCCTCACAGAAAACCGGCGTGAAGCAGCACTGTCTTGCTGTTTCGGTGCGCGAGCTGAGGGTACCGGAGGCCCAATCTGGGACGGATCGCTTACCTATCAGGTGATCCGTCTGCGCGTCTTCCCCTTATCACATAAAAAAAACTATTGTCTCATCATCATCATCATCATCATCAGCAACCCACACTCGTCCACTGCTGGACATAGATCCCCTAATGCACGCCACTGCTCTCGATTTTCGGCCACTCTCATCCCAGCCCACACCAGCCAGCCTTCGAATGTCATCATCCCCATCTTGTCGCAGGGCGTCCTACACTACGCTTACCGAGTCGCGGTCTCCACTCAAGGACTTTACGGCTCCAACGGCTGTCAGTTCTGCGGCTAATATGACCAGCCCACTGCCACTTCAGTTTGCTAATGGTTATGACGGTGGGCTATGTCGGTGACTCTGGTTCTCTGTCGGCATTACATCATTTCTGATGCGGTCTTTCAGAGATTGTCTATCAGGATCAAATAGCCTTTGCCTCATCATCATCATCAGCCCATTTAAGTCCCCACTGCCGGGGCACGGGCCTCCCTCAATCACATGAGGGGTAATTCCCATACTCACCACGCTTGGCGACGGTTTTGGTATAAATGCAGAGTTTTCTTTCTCTGGGTGCTGATGATCATGCCAGCAGCTTTACCTTAGTCGCCTTTTACAACGCCTCGGTAAGAGTGAGGGTGGCCTATTCTACTCTCCCGGGGACGACACGGCGTACGGCGTAGCCTTTGCCTGGTCTGACCATTTTTTACGAACCCCCCTGCGAATCTACACCTTGTACCTGGGGCGCTGGTGGCATCGCCCTATTTACAAGACCGCTTTGGAGCTCGAGGTACACTTGGAACTTGCTCTAAGATTTAGGATCATAGTCACCATTATTTTAAAATTGACTTCGAGCACTTTCACCTAACGCCTCGTCGGTCTAGTACCGCAACGTGATCTCGGGGTATTGGGTTCGATTTTCGAGCAAAATGTATGTTTCGAGTTTTTCGAACATAGCTCGGGTTTGTGATCACCAATCCGCATTAGGCAAGCGTGGTGTAACGCCGTGTGGTCCCGGCAGAGTAGAATAGGCCACCCTCACTCTTACCGAGGTGTCGTAAAAGGCGACTAAGGTAAAGCTGCTGGCATGATCATCAGCACCCAGAGAAGGAAAACTCTGCATTTATATCAAAACCCTCGCCAGCCCGTCTGCCAAGCGTGGTGAGTATGGCAATTACCCCTCATGTGATTGAGGGAGGCCCGTGCCCCAGCAGTGGGGACTTAAATGGACTGATGATGATGAAGCGTGGTGATTAAGCCTAATCCCATCATAGTAGCGATAACTTAATTTCTATGATGGAGACCTTTGCCCTGCAGTGGGACAGTTTATTGGCTGATACTTTGCTTTTTTTACTTTACTCTCACCTTCTCTTCAGTCTTACTGGAGACTTCAACATCTTTTGTAGCTGTCGCATCTTCGCCGATTTCATTCGACTTTACTGCGACATCCTGAAAAGAAAATAATGTATTTTTATCAATATAGAACTACTTACAAATAACTTATCATTTCTGACCGTGGGAGAGTCACGCTTCGGCATGAATGGCGCAGCTCGAACGGAGTGATACCACCACAGCCTCACAGAAAATTCGGCGTGAAGCAGCACTGTGCTGTGTTTCGCTGCGTGAGTGAGGGTACCGGAGGAGCAATCCAGGAGTTGGCAGCACACTCGTAAATCCAGTGGTGTTGTCCATGTGCGGCGGCATTCGCCTACCATCAGGCGATCCATTTGCTCGTCTGCCAGCTAACAAACAAAAAAAATACTATTTATAACCTATAGTTCAATACTTACATCTTCACAAACAATTTCACCTCCACCTTTGTCTTTCTCAATCTCAATAGGCCCATCCTTTTCTTTCAACCCCTCATCGGCCGTGAAGTCAAACTCATTCTGTCCCTTTTCCTCTTGAGGGGATTCTGTCTCTTTCTCGTGGTCTTTCAGCATGTCAGTTTCCGAGTGAGGGGCGTTGGAGTCTTCTGAATGTTCAGCTGTCATTTGATTACTGCTTTCTGGAAGGTAAAGGTAAGTTAAATTAAATTAAGGTAAGGCAAAATACCAACGAGAGGACGAGATACCCATCCATATTCAAAACGCTTTACGATGCACTGCAGCTCTTTATAAAATAAATAAATAATGTTTTGACTTTGACTAGCCCACAGCAACAATATTTCTTCATTGAAACATACATGTTAATCTAACTATATCAGAAGTAACACAACCAAACATTTGGCACTGCCAGATGTGCCAAAAGTGTGTGTGTGTGTGTATGTTCCATGTTGTTATGTCTAAAATATATGTGTCGGCGGAAATGATTTATTGAAAGGCAAAGTGCACGAGCGGTCCGCAAGAGGGCGTCGCGCGCTAACGGAACGTCGGGACAAGCGAGCGCCGGGCGCGGGCAGTCTGGAACCGGCACGCGCTCGGCGCGGATATCGCCTCGACGGATTGTTTGCCTTCTTCGAGTAGATTCATCATGTTATACAAAGTTCAATTTTGTTTATTCGATTGATTACTAGAGTTTTGATTGAACGTTTAACGAGTTGGTATAAGATAGTTTAATTAAAGTAAATTACCTATCTTCCCTGTATCATGTCCGAGTCGCGCCAAGGCACGGGCAGTTCTCCGACATACGTTTTCTATTTCTAATTAAAATAACTTAGAAACAACTTACCATCTTCTGGATAGAAATCATCATCATCATCGTCATCTTCCTCCTGCTCTTCATCATCTTCCATCACCCTTGATGACTCAGCCAGGAGTCCAAGAGTGTCTGCCACCTCCGAAACTTCATCAGACGAGTCTGGACCAGAGTGAGTCATCTCAATTGGTTCCACTTTGAGTTCAGAAATAGATTGGTCCACATCCATGTCTTGTTTTGAAGTTGAAGGAGCAAAATTAGTTTTATCTTTTGAAGTTGATGCTTGGACTTCTTCAGTTGATTGTTTTACTTTAATTTCCTGTTTTGATGTTGATGGTTCCACTTCAATTTCTTGTTTTGATGTTGATGGTTGTACTTCAATTTCTTTTTTTGATGTGGATGGTTCTACTTCAGATTCTTGTTTTGATGTTGATGGTTGCACTTCAATTTCCACATCTAAAGTTCTTTGTTCATTTGAACTTGAAAGGGGAACACCAGTTTTATCTTTTGATGTTGATGGCTTGACTTCAATTTCAATTTTAGATGTTGGTGTTTGAAATTCATATTCCTCTTTTAAAGTGGATAATTTGATCACATTTTCTTCACTGGAAGTTGGTGCTCGGACGTCATTGTCTTCTTTTGTTGTGGATGGTTGAACTTCAATTTCTACTTTTGAAGGTTGGTTATTTGGTTTGGTTTCCACTTCAGATATTGAATCAATTTCCATTTCTTTAATTGTTTTATCATCTAAATCTTGTTTTGAGATGGAAGATTGAACAGTAGTCTTGAATGTGGTAGGTAAGATTTCAATTTCTTTTTCAGTTGATGTTGAAAGTTCTTATCTTTTTGTTTCGGAGTTAAGGGGTGGGTATTCTCTTCTTGTTTTGATGGGGACTGTTGCACTTCAATTTCTTGATGTGACGATTGCATCTGAATATTTGATGAGGCAACATTTGTAGTATCAATATTTACCTCAGATATATCTGTGTCTATTTCATTTGTTGACTGATTACTTGGTGCTTGTACCTTAATGAATTTTTGAGTGTTTTCAACAATATCTAATGATTTAATTTCAGTTGGCGGTTGAATTTCATCATTTGCTGTTTTTTGGTCTTCAATCTCTTGTTTCTTGGATACTGATGGTACTCCTATTATTTTTTCTTCTAGTTTAGTGTTTTTTAAGTCTAATTCTTCTTTCTTTTTCTCATCTGTAGCCGATGATTCTATTTGAGAAGAGTGTACATCTTCTGATGTTTTTTCATTTGTATTGTCTTCCAATATTTTTTTGATTCTGATGTCTGGATTTTTCTCTGTTCTTGGAACAGTTTGTAATAAATTATTTACTTCACTTGATTCACTCTCCTTCGTTTCTAGGTCTTCAAACTCTTCCAAACACTTTTCGATATTGTTCCAATTTTCTTCAGATACAGAAGAAGTGTTAACACTAAAGTCTATATCAGCTTCATTTGTGTTAGGTTTATCCAAGTCAATATCTAAAATTTTAGTATTCAATTCTATTACCTCTTCAACTTTAGGATTCCTATCAAACTGATCAGGTCCAACTGCTTCATCAGAAACTTCTATTGCTTCAACATTATTATCAACTTCTGTGTCTTTAACTGTTTCTAAAACACAATCTCCAGATATTTCTATTTGGTTTTTATCCTTTGAGCTAGATACAGAAACATCTACATCATCTATTAAGTCAATGATTTCTTGTGTTGGTATGTCTAACATTACATCAGGATTATTCAATCCGTGATCTAAATTGATATCTTGAGTTGTGTTTAGAGATTCATTTGGAGAACTGGTTATTATTTTTTTATTGTCAAGCATGGATTTATCTTTATTTTCACAACTTACTTTCTTCTTTACATTAGATTCTTCATCTGATTGTTTTGTTTTTATAGAAGGCTCATCTATTTCCATATTGATCATTTGTACATTTTTGACTGAAATCACACCTTTTTTAATCAAATCTGAATCTTTTTTTGTTTCCAAACTGGCTACTTTCTCATTATTAAGATTAGAATGAAAATCTTTAATTTCAGCCTCAGTATTATCTACAGAAAGAGTTTCTTTACAAGATGAAAAGCCTTCTTCATCATCATCTGTGTTTAAGAGTTTCTCTATATCATTTTCAGCAATTTCAGTATCTGAAAGGTTTTCAGCTTTATTGTTTATTGAGTCTTCTACTTCCATTTTATCTAATTCATCAGAACTCTCCAGTAACAGATTTTCATCAAGGCTTTCTTCTTCGTTAGCCAAATTTGGATCTTCAATTACAGGAACATCTTTTTCAGCATTTGATTCAGGATTTTCAGAATTTTCTGTAGACATTATATCTGGTTCATCATCATCTTCCCATTTTAAATGCAAGTCTTCGTCATCATCATCACTATCCTCTAAGTTGGGGATACTTTTAACATTGTCTTCAATTTGTGAAGGTGGATTCTCAATATGACCAGTGTGTGCACTCTTAAAACCTGAATCTGTATCAGTCTTTTTAGAATCACTCTCTGAAACCTCTTCTAAAGATTCTGCTTGATCAATTGTTGTATGAGAACTCATAATGGAATTTTCGACTTGGTCTCTAGAAGACATTTCAAGTGAAACAACGTTTTCACTTGAATCTGAGGATTTTATGTCTAGTTTTTTACTGTCTTCCGTACAGAAGTCATCTACTTGCCCAGAACTTATTTTGCTGGGGGTGAGTTAAATAGAAAAGATTATAACTATGAATAAAAATCATCAAAACAAAATGTGTATGAAAGCGTACTTACAATCACAGGTGATACTATGGAATCTTGGCCGTTAGATTCCTAAACGATCACATGAATGTATGAATATTAAACTAATTAACGCAATAAAGTAAATAAAAGTAGTTTTCGCCTAAAACGAATTTCTAATTTTTACAAAAATACAATTTGCATCCATTGAATGCTCGGCGTTTTTGATTTGACAGATTTGTTTTTTAATTTGTTTTTATTTATGGTTATGGTTTTATTTATGGCCACGAAAATAGCTTTTTAAAGCTAGTACACACTTTTGAGTGCCGCTAAGCCCACGAATCATGCGCGAAGCCGCGAACACGAAGTGTAGAGTTGATTTTCACGGCTAACGCGCGCTATTCGCAAGCTAAGTGTGGAACATGCTTCATGAGTCGAGAGAAACATTTGCAAATAATCGCACAAGTATTCGTTGCATTATGTAAAAACCTTTGCAAATAGTCTATGGTGAATACGGTTCCAATTTGACAGGTGTGATGTGACATAAATATTTTGATTTGACAACTCTTCGATTTCACTTGCAAATACCTACGGCAAATTATGCGGAATTTCTAGTATTATCAAGCTTAGTTTTTACGACTAGAGAATTCTAAACAATTACCCGATTGCCGGCTAAATTGCACAATCGATTGCACTTAACCGCAACTTTGAAACGTTGCATTTTTAATGCACTGTTTTTCGTTTTATTTGTGATTTTATTGAATTTTTACTATTTATTTCTGTTCCATAGTATTTTTCAGTGTAAGTGCTCTATATAAAAGTTCACAAATACAAGTAGCGGAGTGTAGAATTTGAAGAAAGTCATCATTTTGCTATTTGATTACTTAGTCATAAAACAGCAAAATGAATAACAATTTCCTATCTTCGCGGGCTATAATGGGAGCTGCAATAGTCGGTCTCGTTGGAGCTGCAGGAGTATACATCTACGAACAGATATATGCAGAGAAACGACGAGCTATGTTAGGTTAGTTTTATACATACACACTTTTATGATACTATACAAATTATACAATGACATGATTTCATTCATAAAACCATTATGTTTTATGACTCTACCAAGTACTTTCAACCACAACCACTTACTTCTGACACATATTAATTAATTGTTTCACAACTTGACAAGTTTCTTACACATTGCTTTATTGAGGTCAATTCAAGTGCATTTAAAACAATTATTTACTTAACTCTAACAGTTGCATTAAACATGAATATGCATACTTACACGACTTCATGTATATGAATCATTAACATGTTCTTGTGAAGCTACAACCTGTGCGGATAAAGAATGGGATACTCGCACCCCACGAGTGCGAGTATAGACGAAAATAGTGTGCGAGCGAGAAGTGAATAGATTCGCCGCCATTTTTGATCCCATTCTTTATCCGCACCGGTTGTAGCTTCACAAGAACATGTTAATGATTCATATACATGAAGTCGTGTAAGTATGTAAGTAATGTTATTTATTTTATAAAACAGATCTTGGAGAAGGTACTTTATTTTACTCTACATATTTAATTATTAAAAGAAAGTAAAGGTTACTACCATAATCATCATCATCTTAGCGTTTTCTCCCGGTTGCATCTCAAGATAGATAGATAGATAGATAGATAGATACTCTTTATTGCACAACATACAAAACTTAAAAGCTAGGTATACAGAAATACAATGTACAATTTAGGCGGTCTTATCGCTGGGAGCGATCTCTACCAGACAACCTTTAGGTAAAGGACATTAGATAGAAGAGGGGAGGGTGGTGCAATCCTTTTGATTTTGAACATTGATTAAGTCAATTTTTAGTATAAATACATCCTGCTGCCCAAGCTGTTGTTCCGGAGCCCGGAGTCCTCTTTCCCGCTTCTATTTCTCAACTTTGTGCAATCTTGTGCATCCATTGTGGTCAATTTATTGGCACATGCCATCAGAAATTGGAAAATTTACCTTTGTGTTTTAAAAACAAACTAATTTATAACAATTTTGTACTATTGCATTATCTATACTATTTATAAAAAGTGAAATCCTACAGACATTGGCAACATTTATATGTAATCCGAAAACACGAATCGCGTACGTGTTGCGATTGACACCTAGCACCATCTATTTGTACAAAGTGGAACTAAAGTCCCGAAACGAAGTGAGAGCGAGCCACTCACATTAGTTATCAAATAAAAAGATTTGAAATTGCTCAAATTGAAATGATAGCCAAGTTTTTTAAACACATCCTACAAGTACAAAACCAATGTCTAGCTTTACAACCAACCGCTAGTAAGTTACATGCCTGGATTTGTTTACTCTTGGCTTGGTTTAGTGGTCTTTTGTCATATTAATTTTAGGAAAATATCATTAAACCATTTATTTAGCACATACCAAACAAAAAGAAAAAAAAACAACTAGGTAACACATATTATCCATCCACTGTAAAAGCTTTTCCATCAGCAATGTCAGATTTTTTTCAAATTTATATTATTGTCTTTCGACAGCTTGAGCATATAAAAACTCATTAAATTTTCAATGTCACACAAACCATTAGTTTTCATAACGCAACTTAGGTAAGGTTACCTAATTGAATGTGTATGTATGTCCATATTTAAATTCTTTGGTGTACATTCATGAATAATAATTGATTTGTTCGTCAACTTCAATGAAAGTGGTTACAAAGTCCAACTTATAGAGGGCATTGTTTCTCAAACTTTAGCTTCATAACCTTAAATGCAAAAGAGATTTTTATTATGTTTTATGTGTTATATGTCGGACCGGCAGACGGACCACATGATGGTAGCCAATTCCCGTCGCCCGCAGAAATATACAATACCAGCGGAGTCATAAGTACGATGCCATCCTGGAATGCGATGCTGTGACTACCCAACGAGATCAATTCCAAGGAACGGTGGGGTCGCACTGCAAAGCCTGTGAGGTTCCCAGGAAACTTCTGCGCTTCTGGGCGGAGTTAGGTTGGCTTCTATAGCCAGCCGACAAACGCACTAAGGAACGAAAGAGAGTCTAAGTGAGGAAAAGAGAGTCCACTTTTCATAAAGTATGCTGCCAAACCATACCCCTTTTCCAAATCGGTCCCCTGCTTAATATAAAACTAAAACTTTTTTCATATTTTTTAGGGTTCCGTAGCCGAATAGCAAAAAACGGAACCCTTATAGATTCGTCATGTCTGTCCGTCCGTATGTCACAGCCACTTTTCTCTGAAACTATAAGAACTATACTATTGAAACTTGGTAAAAAGATGTATTTTGTCTATCGCATTACGATTTTTACATAAAAATTGGAAAAAAATAAAAAATGGGGGGGTTTCCATACTTGAAACTGAAACTCTAAAATTTTTTTTCATCAAACCTATATGTGTGGGGTATCTATGTATAGGTCTTTAAAAATGATGTTGAGGTTTTTTACATCATTTTTTTCTAAACACAATACTTTGCGCAAGAGACGCTCCCAAAGTGTTAAATTGTGTGTCCCCCTCCTCTAACTTCTATAATAAATGAATTATAAAACTAAAAAATATATATGATGTACATAATCATGAAAACTAACAACGAAAATTTGTTTGAACTAGATATAGTGTGTAGTTTTTTTTTAATACGTTATAAACCGTAAACCGCAATTTACCTTCCATATATCTTACTTGCTGCTACTAAGAAGGGTTCCTTCTTGGGCGAGTCCGACTCGCACTTGGTCGGTTTTTTTAAAACTGTAATCAATATGAAACAAATATATTTTTCAGTACGAGAAGTGGCAAGGCTAGACCAGCAAGTCACATCAATGAGAACGGAACTAGAATCACTAAGGGAGCTGCAAAAAGAAACGTAAGTATTTTATGTAATGAAGTATTGAAATCCCTCTCTATTTTCAAGTCCCGAGTTAAAGATCATTTCTTATCTTTCTAAGCCTTTGTATTTCCTTTCATTGTCTCCTATTTCCCTGGTTACGTATCTATCAATCCAATAAACTGTTAGTATGTTTATTTGTTTTGTAATGTACTAGTATGTTTTAGTATTTATAGCTAGTGTATATTTATTTAATATAATGTATGTATGCATGTATATACCATACTCGTATTTATACAATGTCTTTTTCTTTTCTCTCTCTTTTTCTGACTTGCACTGCCTTACCCCTTTTCTTAATTCGCTATACTTTTCCTCTACCCTGAGGTTGTCTGGAAGAGATCGCTATTAGCGATAAGACCGCCTACATTGTTTTAGTATAATAACTTAGGCTAAGATCTGTAAATTTTGTGCAATAAAGTGTATCTATCTATTGAGACAAATAGCGTATAGGAGGTCGAAGCCGTGGCAGGCCCTCCATAAAGTAGACCGACGATCTGGTGAAGGTCGCAGGGGAATCCATTGGATGCGGGCGGCACAGGAATGGTAATCGATTGCCGCCGCTCATAAACACCCGCGACACCAGATGAAATCACAATGGACAACATTTCATATTTTTAACATGTCGATATTGTTTTTTTATATGAAAATAGACATAAAATTAACAGACCCATATTTTTTCTTTTTTCAAAATTTGTCCATTTTCATGCATAAAATAATTATTGAAATTCTTTATATTCTAAATAGACGTAAGCGCCAAATGACGTCATCGGACGGCTGAATACAGCGATATTCCTTTGCTTATCATTGTTTTAATAAAAAAAAGGTACTACTGTCAAAGGTAAACAATACTAGTGTCAACATTGTCAACGTCATTCATTCATTCAACGTTGACAAGTTGTCTTTTTTTTTTTACAGTTGCATGTCATGGGTTTGGCATTTCGTAAATTTAAAACTATAATGTGCTAAGCAAAGAAATATTTTACATTCTGCCGTCCGATGACGTCATCTTACGTTTTTTAGTTTTGAATTTTTTTCTCAGTAAATAAGCAATATAAAAAATTTATAAATATATATTCGAGCAGCGGAAAAGTAAATAAAGAATTGGTATTTTTTGTTTCAGAGCTTAGCAATTTTGAAATGTTGTCCATTGCGTTGCCAAAATTTAAACCCCCATTCCCCCGGATTGGGCCTCCGGTATCCTCAATCACGCATCGAAACCCAGCACAGCGCTGCTTCACGCCAGTTTTATGTAAGATCGTGGTATCACTCCGGTCGAGCCGGCCCATTCATGCTGAAGCGTGGCTCTCCCACGGTAAACCGGAATCCTGCAACACATACAATTTCTTAGTGCAGTAGTGCTGTATCTTAAGACCCGACTTGATCTTACTCCGAGATAGGTAGCTCAAGCACCTGTGTTATGGATATCAGAACCAACAGAGGAATTACAAATATATTTGACAACCCGATTGGAACAGTGGTAGTGATAGCTGCCTCTGATACAAGGGTTGCGGGTTCGATCCCCGCACAGTACAAACATTTGTGTGCATGAACATGTTTTTTTGTATTGGTCGGTGTTTGCTATGTATTATAAGTATGTATTTACAAAAGAAAAGTATTATATGTATATATTTGTAATCCCACTATTGATTCTGATATCCGTAACACAGGTGCTTGAGCTACCTATCTCGGAGTCAGATCAATGTATGTGATGTTGTGAAATATTTAATTAAATTAAATTTATAAGACATAGATAACATAAACAGACATGTTCAGGCTCACAAACAACCAACAGTACAAATACTTTATGTACAATGTAACTACTGCCCAAAATGCGACACTAAAAAGCTTAATCCCTGTTAAATATTAGTAATTGAATGTTGTATTAAATTACAAGATAGTATTGGGCGCCGACTTCGGTCAAGTCAAGTCAAAGTCAAATAATTCTTTATTTGCATAGGCTTGTACACAGCACTTACAAATTGTCATGCATTTGAATGATTTAGGACTATTTATTAGTACTTATGTAATAATTTACATGTTAATACATATATATGAAATGTTATATGAATGTTATATGTTGCCGTGTGGTCCCGGCAGAGTAGAATTGGCCACCCTCACTCGTACCGAGGTGTCGTAAAAGGCGACTAAGGTAAAGCTGCTGGCATGATCATCAGCACCCAGAGAAGGAAAACTCTGCATAATCAAAACCCTCGCCAACCCGTCTGCCAAGCGTGGTGAGTATGGCAAGTACCCCTCATGTGATTGAGGGAGGCCCGTGCCCCAGCAGTGGGGACTTAAATGGGCTGACGATGATGATGACGATGACATATATATGTTGATACATAAAATATACTAAAAAAGTAAATAAACATAATGCGATTCTACCACCGGCTCGGAAAGCGTTTCTGGTCGAGAAGATCCGGCAAGAAACTCGCCAGTAACACCTTTTCTCGAGTATACTGTTATAAAATGTTATTTGAAGTGTGTAAGGTGTTAGAAATATTATTTTACACTTTTTAGTTCGTGGTTTTTGAAGGCAGTTTTTTTTCGCAGATTTTTTTTTAGTTTATTATTTATGTAACCATCTATTCGTATTACTAGGTACGCGAGATTGTTAGTTCCTCAAATATTCGTTATCACGATTTTCTTGACTCTTCATAACAAATTTTCATTCTCACGTTTCCAGGCAAATGAGACGGATAAAACAGAAAGAGAAACAACGACGCGAGCGAGCGGAGCGAGCGAAGCTAAAACAGGCGGGCGACGCGACAGACGGCGCCGAGCAGAGCTACGCCTCCGATTCAGAGTATTTCACTGACTACCAGTCTGTAGTAGGTGAGTATACTTATACGTAGAGCACACTAGGGACGCCAATCGATTTAATTTTTAGCTACTAAACCGGATCTATTTTAAACAATTTCGGGGTTACAATCTCTCGGCAAACATTTATACTGTTTATTAAATAACCATGCACAAATATTCGGTCAGTTTTTGCACTTGTAAAATAGATTCACGCCAAAAGTGGCCGCTTTTGGCGTGAATCAATTTTTCGCGTACGCGTTGGACCCAACATTTGTGCAGGGTTATTTAATAAATAGTACAAGTGTTTGCCGAGAGGTTGTAACCCCGAAATTGTATAAAATAGATCCGGTTTAGTAGCTAAAAATTAAAATCGATTAGTGTCGCTAGTGTGCCCTACCCGTCACCTTAATGTGATAACTCAAACTAAATGTATGATAACGTTGATATATAACATATATTACTACATTTGACTGCCTCGATGGCGCAGTGGTTAGTGGGTCGCACTATAAAGCGACGGCTGCGCAAGAGGTCCCGGGTTCGATCCCCGGGTCGTGCCAAAATTTGTACCTGAGTTTTTCTGTAAAGAAATTCTCAGCGTCAGCCCGGAGTCTGAAAGTCGGTGCCTCGGAAAGCACGTTAAGCAATAAATAAATAAATATTTCACAACGTCACATACATTGATCAGACTCCGAGATAGGTAGCTCAAGCACCTGTGTTTCGGATATCAGAATCATCAATGGGATTACAAATATATACATATAATACTTTTCTTTTGTATATACATACTTATAATACATAGAAAACACCCAGACCAATACAAACAGACATATTCATGCACACAAATGTTTGTACTGTGCGGGGATCGAACCCGCAACCCTTGGACCAAAGGCAGCGTTCACTACCACTGTTCCAAACAAGTCGTCAAAAGCTGTTGGTTCTGCGCCGATCCCTCTCCGGTCGTGTCACAGTGTCCCATCCGTATATAAGGAAATAGAGAGTGCACTTGTGTTTGCCACAAGTGTGTGCCACTTGAGCACTTTCAATTATTATTGTACTCCGACACGAAATACTATTTGCTGGCCCGAATAATTACCGGCCAAAAAAAAAAATCGCCTATTTTTCATGATATTTCTCACCGACTTTCTTGTTGGAAGTTTATCATTCATCATTAATTCAGCTAATAGACGTCCACTGCTGGATATAGGCCTCCCCCAATGTTCTTCACACAGATCGGTCCTGCGCCGCCCGCATCCAATGGATTCCCGCGACTTTCACCAGATCGTCTGTCTACCCCCACAAGGCTGCGACTGCCTGTACGTGGCCTCCACTCGAGGACCTTTCCGCCCCAACGGCCGTCTGTTCTCCTCGCTATGTGCCCTGCCCATTGCCACTTGAGACATGCAATCCTTTGGACTATGTCTGTGACCTTAGTTCTCCTTAACGTGTGCGTTACGCTACTGAAATCAGTATGTTCTATTTTACTGCTACAAAATATCGGTGGTGTGGGAGCATTCAGACATTGTTACTTATTCTCACACAAATATTCCAGGCACAGACCACGAGATGGACAGCGAGGAGTTCTACGATGTCCACACGGATGATGAGGACGACACGCTGCGGGAGTCCGTGCGCAACGGCCACGTCGAGCCGCTGGACGAGGTAAGGGGGTGGGGCAGCCATGGTTTCGAGGTGGGGCAGTCATGGGCTCAAGGTGGGGCAGCCATGGTTTCGAGGTGGGGCAGTCATGGTCTCAGGGTTGGGCAGCCATGGTCTCAGGGTTGGGCAGCCATGGGTTCAGGGTGGTGCAGCCATGGGTTCAGGGTGGGGCAGCCATGGGCTCAGGGTAGGGCAGCCATGGGTTCAGGGTGAGGCAGCCATTGGCTCAAGGTGGGGCAGTCATGGTCTTAAGGTTGGGCAGCCATGGTCTCAGGGTGGTGCAGCCATGGGCTCAGGGTGGTGCAGCCATGGGTTCAGGGTGTGGCAGCCATGGGCTCAGGGTAGGGCAGCCTTGGGTTCAGGGTGAGGCAGCCATGGGCTCAGGGTAGGGCAGCCTTGGGCTCAGGGTGTGGCAGCCATGGGCGCAGGGTGTGGCAGCCATGGGCTCAGGGTAGGGCAGCTTTGGGCTCAGGGTTGGGCAGCTATGGGCTCAGGGTAGGGCAGCCTTGGGTTCAGGGTGAGGCAGCCATGGGCTCAGGGTGGTGCAGCCATGGGCTCAGGGTGGTGCAGCCATGGGTTCAGGGTGGGGCAGCCATGGGCTCAGGGTGTGGCAGCCATGGGTTCAGGGTGGGGCAGCCATGGGCTCAGGGTGTGGCAGCCATGAGCTCAGGGTGGTGCAGCCATGGGTTCAGGGTGGGGCAACCATGGGTTCAAGGTGGGGCAGCCTTGGGCTCAGGGTGGGGCAGCCATGGGTTCTGGGTGGGGCAGCCATGGGTTCCGGGTGGGGCAGCCATTGGCTCAGGGTGGCGCAGTCATGGTCTCAACGTTGGGCAGCCATGGTCTCAGGGTTGGGCACTTGGGCAGACATGGACTCAGGGTGGGGCAGCCATGTGCTCAGGGTGGGGCAGCCTTGTGCTGAGGGAGGACATTTGGTTATGTTTCTTGAGGATTTGACTGTCGTGCCGCTTTTCTTATTGTATACAATTTATTTGTGTAGGACCTGACAGATAAAGAAGACAACCCAAAGTCTCCGAAGAAGAATAGCACATAGCTGTAACAGGACCCAGGTTAGATACGCCATTTATCTTCTGTGTTCTATTTTCTCATCATTTCAAGTAAATAATGCAAATTTTGGGAACCGGGCTAATGCACAAATTTTGGGTCTAACGCGTACGCGAAAAATTCATTCACGCTAAAAGATTTGTGCATGGTTATTTAATAAATAGTACAAGTGTTTTCCGAGAGGTTGTAACCCCGAAATTGTTTCAAATAGATCCGGTTTAGTAACTAAATATTAAAATCGATTGGCGTCGATAGTGTGCCCTACCCGCCACTTAAAGCAGTTTCATCTTAACTGGTGGTTAAATATTTATAACCATATATATTTCCACTGGATATTTATAGGTATGTACATTCGGCGAAGGAAAAAGCACTTACAAAATTCGTCGACATACTAAGGTCTCCGGTAACTTAGTCGGTAAAGCAGTTGCCCGGTTCGCTAAAGATCGTGGGTTCGAGTCCCACCCGAAGACTGTCGGATTTTTTTTATGTGCATTATTTACTTAAGAATAAATTGCAAAAATTGCTAAACCCAAAAAAATCATATTAAGGTGGATTAAGTTTAGTTTTTGATGATGGATAATTAACTTTAAAAAAATAATTAAACCGACTTCAAATGCGTGAATACAAAAAAAAACTAAAAATTAAAAAATAGTTCTTCAAATTCACATGGGACCTCCCTTGTGATTATTTACGCAACAAAAAAAAGAATCGTTCAAATCGGTTCATAATCGGCGAAGATATCGCAGAGAAAAGGTTAAACCCCTAAAGATCTACCCTTGGGGGTGAAATATTTTCTTCAAATTCGAATGAAACCACCCTTTTGATAATACCTATTCAACAAAAACATAATCGTTCAAATTGGTTCATAATCGGCGGAGATATTGCGTATAAAAAAGTTCATCCCCAAATTTCCACCCTTGGGAATTGTTTTTTTTAATATTAAATTTAAATGGGACCACCCTACCTATACGCCGAAAAAAGATTTGTTCAAATCGGTTCATAATTGGCGGAGTTATCGCGTAACAAACATAGAAAAAAAAACATAGGGTCGAATTGAGAACCTCCTCCTTTTTTTGAAGTCGGTTGAAAATACTTTTCATCCAAAAAAAGATGGTTGAAGTTTGTTTTTAGTCGTATCCTTCAATATTCTTAAGTATCTTTTTTTTTATTTCCAGATACGGTGTCGTAGACTCGTTTTCTAATAGTTGGGTATGGGGGTAGTCCACCGTAGATGTACAGTAGGGATAACGTTAACGACGCGACCGTTAGACTGTCGCCGAAATATTGAGAAATTGAGGATTGTTAAGTTTTACGAAATGACCCGCCAGATGGCAGCACTTAGGCGGAAATCTAGCTCTTATTTATCAAGTTCCTTACCATTTTTTTTTATTGGAATAGCCAGACATTTGGCCACAATCTCACCTGATGGTAAGTGATGATGTGGCCGAGGATGGACCATGCATGTCCATCCTCGCCCGCATCATCCTATTCACTCTTTTCTTGAATAAGTTCAGATCATAGCGTTCTGGGAACACATCTTAGGGACAGAGAGTTCCATTCCTTAGCTGTGCGAAACATGAATGTACCTTTGAACCGTTTGGTACGTGTTGCCGGTATTTCTACCACATAAGGGTGGTAACCCTTTCTCCGTCTTGTGTCCTGATGATGAAAGGGGGCCGGTGGAATTAGATCATGTAATTCCTTCGCACACTCTCCGAAATGCAACCTGTAAAAGACCGAAAGACACGCTACCGTACGCCTGTGTTCAAGGCTTAACAACTTGCGGTCGAAAAGTTTGTCATCGCCAACAATCCTTTTAGCTCGGTTTTCGATCGATTCCAATGCAGCCAGTTGGTATTTGGCAGATCCATCCCAAAGGTGACAGTACTCCATGCAAGTTCGGACTTGACTTGACTTGTTTTGTCAACGAGTGGCCCGCCCTGTCTTCGTTTCGGGACATTAGTTCCTCTTCACATGAATAGATGGCGCTAGGTGTCGATAACATCGCGCGTTTCTTGTTTTCGAATTACCTAAGCATTGCCGCTGTCTATAGGATTTACCAATTTATTAATAGTATAGATATTGACAGGAAGTCAGGTATATTTATGAATTAATTTCAGTCCATTCGAGGTATGTATAGAAAAAGACAGTCGGTAAAAAATGATAATTATAGAGTGCATAATACCCCTAACGTCCTCTGTAGCTCATTTGGAAAGAGCAGTCGTCAGCCGGTAGTTGGGTTTGAATTAGACCTGTGGAACTCTTAACTGAAACGACTCAGTGATCCGACTCAGTCAAATGATACACTGTTCCGAAACTAATGTTCGCTCCGAATGTATCATTTGACTCAAATGGATCTCGAGTCCGAGTGAACCGAATGATCCGAATGTGCTGAATGATCAGATTAAGCCGAATGATCTGAGTGAGCGGAATGATCCGATGAGCCGAATGAGCTGAATGATCCGGTTGAGTGGAATGAATCACGGATCTATCTGAGAGTCGATGTTCCAAATAAAGCGGTTCACTGTTACGCATCTCTGCACTGATCCAGATGCAAATGTTCCAATCTTTGGAAAGATACGCTTTTGCCCTTTTGAATCCCATATGAAGACGCAATAAGACGTGGAAGTGCATTCATCAACATCATCATCATTTAAGTCCTCACTGCTGGGGCACGGGCCTCCCTCAATCACATGAGGGGTAATTGCCATACTCACCACGCTCGGCAGACGGGTTGGCGAGGGTTTTGATATAAATGCAGAGTTTTCCTTCTCTGGGTGCTGATGATCATGCCAGCAGCTTTACCTTAGTCGCCTTTTACGACACCTCGGTAAGAGTGAGGGTGGCCTATTCTACTCTGCCGGGGACCACACGGCCGGAAGTGTATTACATAGTTGTAAAAAATATTTTAATTATTTCTTATTTAAAAAGAAAAAGGTGACCATCGGATTAAAAATGGCCTTTTTATCAATATGCTGCCATCTGGTGGATCTTTTATTTTAAAACACTTTCTTGTTGAACGATGACCGGGAATTGTTGATATTTTATAACATTCCTAATTAAAAATAAACGGGTGTTGTAGAGATCTGATGTATTTGATGAAATTGTATAAACACAAAGATGGCGGCTCGAAGATATAACATCAAGTTTCAACTTATTTTCATGATTAGAATTTTCCATTTCATTTGAAAAAAATCTGTTATCGCGGTTCATTAATTTCCTACTCTCCTCAGTATAATTTGGTAGTTAACAATCTGCCTAGTCGGTTTGTCTAGTGCTTATATTTCAATATAAACGTTCTTATTACTTAATTCCTGGAAAAAGTTGACGAACCTACCGTATTACACTTGCGTGCAAAGAAATCGAGACATCTTCCATTCATCCTTATTTTTTTTATCATATACGTATGGGTCCATTTTTTTGCAAGCAAGTGTAAAAACTGTTGTATTATACAAGTAGATATAGTTCTGGTGCTATGTTTTATCTCATCTTGAACATATTACGTTTCGATATTGCCATCTAGCTTTTTCATAGGATGATTAAATATACAGATGATGATGTAAATATACAGGGTGTATCAACGATTGACCCCCGTATAATAATAAGATAAAAAAGAAAAAACTTTTGTTATCATTTTCAAATCTTAATCTATACATAAGGGGATGTTGTATCAGGAAACAGTCACCTGCATATTTCTAAAACCATAATTTTCTTAAAAAACTTATATTTCTCGATTACTAACTTAAGGTGACGGTTAGGGCACACTAGCGACGCCAATCGATTTTAGTTTTTAGCTACTAAACCGAATCTCTTTTAAACAATTTCGGGGTTACAATCTCTCGGCAAACATACTATTTATTAAATAACCATGCACAAATTTTGTGTCCGTTTTTGTACGCGAAAAATTGATTCACGCCAAAAGTGGCCGCTTTTAGCGGTAATCAACTAAAAAAACAAACGGACCCAACATTTGTGCATAGTTATTTAATAAATAGTAAAAGTGTTTGCCGAGAGGTCGTAACCCCGAAACTGTTTAAAATAGATCCGGTTTAGTAGCTAAAAATTAAAATCGATTATCGTTGCTAGTGTGCCCTACCCGTCACCTTAATAAATGCACCTGTAATTATATAAATAAATTTAAATACAATGTATCTTGGCTCAAAATGTCAACTTAGACTGTATAATGTAACCTCATTCTTACTAGAGAATGCCTTATTTTGTATAATAAATTATATATTATATTTAGGGGTTCTAATAGGTACAGCGAACCACACAACAGTTTACTACAATATGTCAAAAATTCCTCAATCGATAGTGAACCGAACTTGTTTAACATTAAGGTGTGAATCGACTGAAGAAATTTGACAATTTTGCATGTGTGCATAGTAAATCGTAAATCAAGTCATTAAAAATATCATAAAAAAATAAAATCCCTTTAATTTGCATAATGTGTTCTGTCCTATAATGGATTGGCATAATAAAATTGGCATAATTTATTTTTATTTAGCATAATATTAATTTGGCCGAATTTGGTTTTAGCATAATATGTACTGTGGCATAATTATTATTTAGCATAATGCATTTATGCATAATTTTTTTTGGCTCAATTTTTTTAGGCATTAATGGTTGTTTGAATCTGAAAAATAAAAACAGTAAGTAAGTAACCAGTATTTCCTATATCATATAGAGTAAAAGTAGGTCTAGGTGCGGCGGGGGTGGCCCTTGGGCCACCCGTAAGCCGCTTTTTATTGACTTATGGTTCATTATTTTATGCTTAATCATGTTTATGCTTATTGCATTTATGCTAAAAACTGTTGTGCTTATTAGTATTATGCGAAATTATCATTAGTAGTAATTACATTAACTTATTTTATGCTTCTCGACAGTGAACCTAAAGGATGTTCTTTCCCCAATTGTATGGAGGTTTTGCCAAGACCTTGTACAGTTGTCCAAAATATAGGCTTTGTACCACTTAATTATACGTTGAATGATATTTTTGTAAATAATTACTGTCCTAAAAATTGGTCGGTTATGGGACATCTCCTTTGACTGGTGATAAACTCAACCTGTAATTTTGGCGATTTAGGGCCGAATTCAACTTTTCAAACGACGGTAATCACACTTTAACCGTGCTTTAACGATACTAATCAGAGATTAAAGTGTGATTATTACCGTTGTTTTAAATTTGGTGAAACTGGGCCCTAAGTCTTACCTATTCTGACCTCTATTTATAAAAGTATGTACTGACAATAGATGGTAGCTTTACGTTATTATTTGTAACTGTATAAAATTAATGCTAGAATGTCTTTCTACAGATTTTGCATTTTAGTTCGTTTATATTTATTTTATTACGTTACTCTATGGTGTAAATTCACCTTTACCCACACATAAAAATGTGGGTGAAATTTTTACATTCACCCCACCCTGCAATGGGTTGGGTGAATGTAAAAATTTCACTATTAATAAATAAAATGATTAACATATTCAAATGCTATTGAACACTTTTTCAAGGAAATAGGGTTCGACAAATTTAAGTAAATATTTTGTTATTTCTCGATCAAATAAAAAACAATGTATTATAATCTTAACTATAATGTTTTACACTTTGTGGCTCGTTCAAAAGCAGTTCTCTACGCGACCTGTTACTTGACATACAGTAGTCATATTTTATACAGTTACAATTTAAAAGTATGTAGATAACTTATACAATATTTAATCATGTAAAATAGCTTGCACTTACTTATATAAAATGTTGAACTATGTTGAACTGTATGCCTTTGTATAGTACATAAATTGCATTTATCGTAGTTTACTTATACAATTTATAAATTATGTATAAATATGGGTTCTATGGAGATTTCCAATTATTAGTTTTATAAATGAAATGATAATTTACGAAAAAAAACCTTTTCAAACTTTAAGATTCCCCTTAAATTATTTAAAAGTATTAAATTTTTTTCATTAATTTTTGAACTTTTTTCAATGAAAAAATGAATTACAATGCAATACAAATTTTCAGTGCAATTAATTTTCCTTATTTTACACGTTTTAAATTGATTCGTTGTATTTTTTAAATAATGATTCATGCTCAAATATTTTATTACGCTCATAATCTGATAAATTATACGATCTCTACATATTTTTTTCCCTGTTTAATTACGACTTGACGAATATTTAATTTTTAATAAGGGAGATGTAGTAAACATCTCCCTTATTAAAAATCGCGAACTAAGGATAGTCCCGGATCAGTGCCAGCCCCGGGATGACATAAGCTTTAGTACGGTAATAACTTAAGATCGCGATTTGTAATAAGGCGGCACATGTCTTGCATTCTAATATTAAGATTTGACGAATATAAACTACATACACTTGTTTCGACTTGCATATTATTATTTGTTTGTAAATATGGACGTGTCGCGTAATCAAAAAGTTAACTTAATATTTATCGATTTTGTTGAATGATGGCTTCTGCGTTTGAAAATCCATTAGATGTCTTAATTTCACAGCCATATGACTTATTATCAATGATCGAAGTAGGTAAAGCTATTTTTGGTAATTAAGATTTTTCAAATAATATGGACAAGCCTGGAATCCCGGGATTAAAGATATACTTTATACTATAAACAGTTATTTTCGTTTATACATACGAGCATTAACATCAGCCCAACGAACTTATTCATAAACGCTTTGTGATACCATGTTAATTAAAAAAGTTCTACTTGTTCTTTCTAAATTCAAGATACATATTACGTTAGATAGAAAGAAACAAACTGTAAGTAAATATGGTTGTATCGAACGTTTATTGGTAAGCCATTTCATGATTAAAATGCGTTTAATATTTAAATCAAAAATAATAATTTATTTATTTTAATCCCGGGATCATAGTCAGAATCCCGGGGCATGTCCATATTAACATCTATGTTTGCGGACAATGAACCCAAATAGCTCTACATACTACGATCATCGCTTATTATTACCGGAGGTCGGAATTAGGTAGTTATTTATGTATTTGCGTCGAAATGTTGATATAATATGGATATTCCTGTTATTTTAAATAGACAACTGCATATTATAGTTGATAGGGTTATTTGGCACGTGGCAAAATATATATGGATTTTTATAAATATAATATGGCTCTACCAGAAGATATTGCCCGAAGTAACTTATTGATATAAGTCGACAGTCGAAGTTAGTCAAAGTCATAGTCACTCAATGAAACATCGGTGTTTAACGTTTTATCGAGCTACGGATTCTGCCGATACCACCAAACATAATCACGGGTTTTAAGACTATTAGGTCCAAAGGTCCAAGCAAGTTGTCACGTGGCAACTCACTCGATCGACACACAATAGCAGTGTTAAAAACGATATAATTCAACGATTTTTATTATTAGAATCACTTCGCGGCACTTCACTGAAAAAATAAATACAATTTTTTTCCACTAAAACCACTAGAAACTAATTTAAAACCTTTGAATTGCATCAGCGGAGTGTTTTAGTCCTACCGCCAGAATCCATTGAAATTAATGCTGTTTCCTTCACAAGTGTCAGTGGTTTTGACATTTTCCCAAATCCATAATGAGAAATCTTGAAATAAAGATTTGGCTGTATGGACAGAATCCAATGCCGCCAAATTTTAACAAAAAAAAAATCCCATAGAAAAAATATTGTACAACGCCCTCCTGTCTATGTCATCAAAGTGCCGTGTTGCCTAAATTGCTGCAGATACGATTCGGCGGGTAGGGCTAAAACAAGCCGCATAGGCTGATGCAATTCAAAGGTTTTAAATTAGTGTCTAGTGGTTTTTAGTGTACAAATTTGGTGTTTATTTGTGCAGTGAAGTGCCGCAAAGTGATCCAAATAATAAGAATCGTTGGATTGTATCGTTTTTAACACTGCTATTGTGAGTCGAGTGCGTTGTCTCGTGACAACTTGCTTGGACCTAATAGAGTCTTAAAACCCGCGATTGCTTTTAGTGATATTCACTGAATTCGTAGGTCGATAAAACGTAAACACCTGCGTTTTATTGAGTGACTATGACTTTGTCTGACTTCGACTGTTGACTACCTACTTATTCTCAATAAGTTACTTGACATTGGCGAATTATCTTCGGGTAGAGCCATATTAAAAAAAAATGCTTCACATACATGAATTTGGACCAACTTTTATGATTGCCACATAAAAGAAAAGTTTTTATTTAAAATAAGTCAAGGAGTTTTTTCACCTTTTTAATTAATCTCACAGAAAACCGGCGTGAAGCAGCCCTGTGCTGTTTCGCTGCGTTAATTAGAGTTTAAAGGTTGGCAGCGCACTTGTGACTCCACTGGTGTCGCGGGTTGTCTATGGGCGGCGGCAATCTCTTACCATTGGGCGATCCGTCGGCTCGTCTGCCACCTATCACATGTCGAAAAAAAAAATACGATGTTTGCGGCATATCCACTTTATACTTTCGTTGTATGTCATCTCATCAGTGTTAGTACCAAAATAAGTCTACCTAATTCCGACTCTGGTTATTCCAAACAGCTCGATTGATAAAACAGTTGTAGTTCGATTCCTTTTTATCGACTGTACATATCGCCACACATCAGGTAAATACGATTTCTCAAATTTCCTTAATTGATATTGAACCAAATGTGTTTGACATCAGGGTTAGAATCGATTGAAGAACTTTGACAGTTTTGTAAACATTGATGTGTGGCTGTCTGTACATCTACAGTCGCGTGCAAAAAAATAGTATCAAACATGTCCTTTTCACCATTCAATCGTAAAAACGCTTATTTTTTTCATTTGTAGGCTGTAGAATTAAACTATTGTGTAAAAATTAAGTCCCGATTCAAATGTTTTTGTACATTACGCCATCTATTGAATTTTCCATTTCATAATCTTGACTATGATATTACATTCTCTTTCGCTCCTTATGAATGTTCGTAGGACGAAAAAGTCTTGATATCGACTAGATGTAGCTGATTGTATTTGGGTTATACTACCGGTATTTATTTTTTTAAATAAATCTTTTTTTTGGAAAGAATGAGTTTTATTTTTAAATTAAGAAAAATAGTCATCGTCATCATCGTCAGCCCATTTAATTCCCCACTGCTGGGGCACGGGCCTCCCTCAATCACATGAGGGGTAATTGCCATACTCACCACGCTTGGCAGACGGGTTGGCGAGGGTTTTGATATAAATGCAGAGTTTTCCTTCTCTGGGTGCTGATGATCATGCCTGCAGCTTTACCTTAGTCGCCTTTTACGACACCTCGGTAAGAGTGAGGGTGGCCTATTCTATTCTGCCGGGGACCACACGGCACACGGCTATTTTAGAAAAATAGTGGTGGTTCTTAAATTAGACGTTATGTAGGTATCTTATGATCACGTTAATTTTTTTTTACTAGGCCGAAGTCGGCGCTTAATGATTGTTGAATTAAATTACAAGATAGTATTGGGCGCCGACTTCGGTAACACCTTTTCTCGAGTGTAATGTTATAAAATGTTATTTGAAGTGTATAAAGTGATAAAATTATTATTTTACACTTTTTAGTTCGTGGTTGTTAAAGGCAGTTTTATTACGCAGAAAATTTTTTTTCGCCGGTTCAATTCTTCTTCATCTTAGTGTGTAATTCCCGGTTGCGCCCTAAGCTGTCGCTTTGGAGCCCGGGGTACGTTTAGAGGATTCAGGATTGGGGGGTCTGGTAATTACAAGCGACTGCCGTCTGACCTTCGCAACCCTTTAACAGGGGAAGCAGACCAACTGAATCATGGTTACAAGTTTCAGAAACTTTTTCCGAAACGTGTTTGGTTTCCTCACGATGTTTTCCCTCACCGCCGTGCAGATGGTAATGGTAGAAAAACGCACATAGATTTGGGAAAAAAAAAAGAATCCATTAGTGCATGCTCGGATTCGAACCTCGAACACCTGCGTAGAAAGTGCGTTCGTATCCATTGAGCTACCACCGCTCTTTCTTTCTTTCGGCGGTCCAATTGTTTGATCAAAAGTTTTTTTTACCCAAAATACTAGTAAAACCCTGTATTCGAACAGTTTAGAATTAAAACAACAAATTACCAATATCATATCATATATTTCTCTTACATTTTAAACATTTAAAAATTAACATTTTTCTTACCAGATAACGAATTTTACACACACGTCGCAGATACAAAACAAAATACAATTTTAGATTTATTTTTATACAAAAGAAAAAAAATATGGTGTGTACCGCGTTTATAAGTTACATCGGCAAAATTCGTCTACGCAGAAGAGCAAGTTAAATCCGACTGATTACGATTGCGAAAACAGTTTAAATACAGACTTTATTGCGTTACATTAAAATTAAATACAATAAATCCAGAGAATGCTATCTCACTCTTAACCGCACTCGCACCAAACATGGCGCTGACGCATCAACCAATAAGAAATTGTAATTTTTGGCGCGCGTAAATGGAGCATTCTGATTGGTTAAGATTTTGCCGTAGTTTTCGAAAATAAGCCTTCTGGGCATTAGTGTAACTTATAAAATTGGTGCAACTGTACTAGTGTGTTAGATGGTAAATTATTCGGATAACTGTTGATTCGAGGGATATAAATAAATATTTCACAACACCACATACATTGGTCTGACTCCGAGATAGGTAGCTCAAGCACCTGTGTTACGGATATCAGAATCAACAGTGGGATTACAAATATACACATATAATACTTTTCTTTTGTAAATACATACTTATAATACATATCAAACACCCAGACCAATACAAACAAACATGTTCATGCACACAAATGTTTGTACTGTGCGGGGATCGAACCTGCAACCCTTGTATCAGAGGTAGCGTTCACTACCACTGTTCCAATCGGGTCGTCAAACCGTTTACTCCTACGTTCTTCATATATTTCCATATACATCGTTATTTTTTATCCTTTACATCCCGAATACCTCATAATAGGTTTCATGAACTAAATCCCTTAAGTAAGTTAGATCAACAGACTAAGCGAAATAATATCAGCAGTTCCATACATTATCGGCGGGTGGAAATTCAATTTTGTATGGAATAGCAGATTTTTTTTCGCTTATTTTGTTCATCTAACATGCTAAATGGACTTCATTCACGATGACGACTCAATATCAATTGAAGAATTTTGACCGACTATAGTAGCCTAATGTGTGGCTGTCTGTACACAACTGTCAAATTGTATTGGTTGTTTTCTTTTTTTTTCCCTTTTTTTGCTGCCCCTTGGCTGTTGTATTTATATAAGTTTGTCAATGTATTTAAAATCTGTTATTGGCTGTAAGTAGTATATAAATTTTAAATAGTATAATTTAAGAGCTGTAGATTTTGAAAAACAATAAATAAATAATGAGATTTTCGGGATGTAAACGATAATAAAAATACGGTGTATACAATGTATTTATACATATGAATACATATTTAATCATTATATTTAAATTTTCATGATGACTGCGACTCATTCTAACAAAACAATGCATAGCCAAAAAGTGCTTAAAATGTGCAAACATAACACCATAGAACAGCACATTAAGTCTTAATACGACGATATGGAAATTCAAAGCTAGTCAAAGTAAATCAACAAGCAAAAGTATAAAATTAGACAGAACATTAACCGCCCGGTTTCGTAATAGATTTTTTTTTAATATTAGCTGTTGCTTGACCGCAGTGGCTTGCGCCGTTTGAGACACAAAGGTCGCGGGTCAGATTCCAACATCAACACATGTCTATCAGATCGAGGTTGGAGTGTACGAGACTAAATGATCGATTATTTATCGAGGGCATCAATCAATGTTAGAATGAATAAATCGACATCAATCGTTAGTTTCAAACAGAGCTATTAATCGTTTAATATAATTGATCGATATAGCTACCAAAACTATCGATTGGCATTGATCGATGGAAACAATCAATTGAATCGATCAATTAAAGCTACCAGACTAGTCGATTAACGTTGATCGATGCCTTCTATCGACCGATTGGTCTGGCTACACTTGAGCTGCTGTGGAAGTGAACGCTTTTAAAAAAAAACTATCACAAAACTGACGTTTGGTCCACATTCGACGCTTATAATAAACATAAAATTAGTTACAGAAATATAGACTCTAATCAATGCGCCCTCTAGGTACAGACAGCAACACGTGAGGTTACTACGAACTAAAATTTCATCAAGTGATATTGAGCCTTACTAGTTTGACATTAAGTTCAGAATCGATTAAAGAAATTTGACAGTTTTGTATACATTGATGTGTAGCTGTCCGTACACAGTCGGTCAAAGTGGTTTTAGGATGACTTAAAAAAGATAATTACAAATCGTTGACCACTATACTCATTAGAATAGTTATTTACGAGATTTCTACCATGTACCTTATTTTTGAGTTTCCGATATTTCGGCACTGTTGCAAGCGCCATGGTCACGGAGTAACTGAAGTGTTTGCGGGTAAGATGTTACTGGCAGACAAAACGGTCTACCCTCCTTCGCAGTCTTTTACTACGCGCACCTGCGGTACCACTGTTCACTCACTATTTTCTCGCACCTGTTCTCGACACACGGACGACGGAGGGTAGACCGTTTTGTCTGCCAGTAACATCTTACCCGCAAAAATTTCAGTTACTCCGTGACCATGGCGCTTGCAACAGTGCCGAAATATCGGAAACTCAAAAATAAGGGACATGGTAGAAATCTCGTAAATAACTATTCTAATGTTAGTGACCATGAGAGTTTGAAACAATAGACCACTATACTTCTTTCGCTTTAGCATGATATGGGTGACAGATGTCAAAATCTATACATTTTTCACGTTAGTCTCTTTCCAACGTGTGACTCACGTATAACTCTGTCCTGCTGTCACCGATATCATGATAATGCGAAAGGAGTATTATAACAAGATGACTAACGCCCGAATGCTAAAGCTTTTTAACTTTAAAAGCTGCTAAAACATTTCGCTGTCTCTATCACATCGTTGGACATAGAAAGAGATCGCACGACGTTTGTATAAATGTAAAATTTTTCATTCATTCAACAGCTCAAAAGGTTCAAAAGGAAAATTGTGTAAGAAATTTTTGAAACAAATACCGCCTATTTGGTAAACGATATATTTTTAAATCGAAAAATGATTTTTCTCTTTCCTAAATATTTCCATGCAAATAAAATTCTATATCTAGCTGTCAAATACAACTTTACCTTTTGATGTCGAAAATTACATTTTGAAGTCAAAAATATACATCACCAACTATAATCCATTCAGCGTCTGAAGGTGAATAGGACAGTTAAAACGTTTCGTATCATGCATCCAACTTTCTACAAATAAAAATATTAAGCTTTACATAAACTTACGGATCTTGTATTTTCCGGTGACATGATTACGTTACAATGGTACGTCGGCACCGTCACCGTGTGAACGCACCTTTACTATATTTATAAGTCGCAGTCATCTAGTTAAATTAGCCATCCAATTGGACTCCTAGGACGTTCGTTTAATGCCGGAATCAAATAGGATGCCTAGGATGATAGTTGTTAAAACTAAAATCACTCACAACAGCTTGCCGTATTAGCTAGTGATTAGTTAGCCTATTCGAAATGACTGATCTAAACTCAGCCAAGTGATTCGTTTTTATTTCCGCTTATCTCCACTGCAGCGCTAGTAATCATCATAACAAATGGCGTTTACTGCGATAAAAGCTGTGAATATTACGGTGAGATTTTCTCATTTTTGCGTACAATTGTGTGTGTCAAAATAGTCTAATCAATGTTTATGATGTGCCAATAATAGTAGAGCGTTGTCCGCAAGTTTTTATAAAAAAATAGAGTCAAGTGATTTTAGTTCACACAGTTATCGGCCTAGGCATCTAATTGGATGATGGTGGCGACAACCGTTCAGTTATCGGTTAAACGTTGCTAGTGGCTAGTTGTTCTTTCTTTAGCCATTTGATTGAATGGCTGATTCAACCAGATGGCTGCGACATTTACATACATGTTATATCTTTGTTTTTATATTACACTTAAAGTGAGCTATACTTATATTTATCTTACTATATTACGTTTAAAAGACTTGCATTTTGGACATATAACTAGAAATATAAAAAAAACATTCTCAAAGAAAAAAAAAATTAACTTCAGGTAACTGTATACCTAAGTATACTGTTTTAGACCTAGCAAAATCGAATCTTTTAAAGATTAGATCATTTGCATCTGAATCAGTCCAGAAGAGATGCGGAACAGTGAAACGCTTCATTTGGAACATCGACTCTCAGATCCGTGATTCATTCCGCTCATCCGGATCATTCGGCTCATTCGGATCATTCAGCTCATCGGATCATTCGGTTCACTCGGACTCGAGATCCATTTGAGTCGAATGATACATTCGGAGCGGACATTAGAGATTCGGAACAATGTATCATTTGGCTGAGTCGGATCACTGAGTCGTTTCAGTAAAGAGACACACGTCTATCGGCCGCACTCAGAGACGCCATTTAAGCTTATGATCATTACCTTTAGTATCGGTAGTCTTTATGCGTATTAAAATAAGTGTCAATATTTTTAAGTTAATCAATGACTCTGAGTGTGGCAGTAAACTATTTAAATATTATCTTAATACCTGAATGGGATCTCGAAATAAAAGTTTTGTTTAGGCATACTGACAGAGGACAACGAAATGAAATTTTGAGAGTTCCGTATTCACCTTTTGAGGTATACAGGACCCTAAAAACACCTTCTATGTCTGACACCGACACGAAGATATTTTTTTTATGTGATAGGTGGCTAACGAGCAGACGGACCTTACAAAATTCCACATCATCAGCCCATTTAAGTCCCCATTGCTGGGGCACGGGCCTCCCTCAATCACATGAGGGGTAATTGCCATACTCACCACGCTTGGCAGACGGGTTGGCGAGGGTTTAGATATAAATGCAGAGTTTTCCTTCTCTGGGTGCTGATGATCATGCCAGCAGCTTTACCTTAGTCGCCTTTTACGACACCTCGGTAAGAGTGAGGGTGGCCTATTCTACTCTGCCGGGGACCACATGGCTGTTCAAAATTCCACACATTAGTATATTTTTTTTATTTTAGTTAATAGTCCAAAATCGAGGCTTTAATTACCAAAACTAAATAAAATGCATCTTATCTGACAGTGATTCTACACGCGTAGAACCTATGAATGTTCCGTAAAAATATTGGAAAAAATCATAAAAAATAAAACAGACCAGAGATCTATAGTTCGCCACAAAGTCGACCTTCCCATGGTTCGCGGGGCGCGGGGAACGGAGTTTATATTCTGTTTTGGCCAATCGCTCAGTCGCATATTCAGACCAATAAGAATGGACGTTCGCAGCTAGCTCCAAAGAGAACTATTCCGATTGGTCAAGCATACCCCGCCCCTCCGCTGATTAGTCCAAAGGGAAAATAAAATTTTCCGATTGGTTAAACGCAATCCGCAAAATTTAGTAGATAACGCTAGTGACTATTATAGTGTTGCTATCAATACTGTCGATAGTACCGTTGCTCTTAAACAAAAATCTATCGATAGTTCAGTCATTTATTATACACCGTTATTTTTTTATATATGAGAGGTGGCAGACGAGCAGACGCATCACCTGATGGTAAGCAATTCCGCTGCCCATGGACACCCGCAACACCAGTGGAGTCACAAGTGCGCTGCCAACCTTTTCCCCTTCCCCCCATTGGGCCTCCGGTAACCTCACTCACACGGCGAAACACAGCGCAGGCGCTGCTTCACGCCGGTCTTCTCTGAGGCAGTCCCCAAAATTCCATACGAAATACAATATCCACCCGGCAATAATGTATGGAACAGCTGATTTCTTTTTATAATTACCTACTTTTTTATTATACCTATTATGAGGTTTCGAGATGTAAACTAGACCTGGCAAAACGTATCTTTCAAAAGATTGGAACTTTTGCATCTGGTTCAGTGCAAAGATGCGGAACAGAGAAACGCATGACGCTTTCAACAGTGCTGAAATATCGGAAACTCAAAAATAAGGTAACATATATGGTAGCAGTCCCGTAAAAAATACTTATACTGAAAACAGTAGAAGTTTTTGTCCCAAAACTGAACCGAGTAACTCGGCCGAGTACTCTCTTTGAGGAATTTTGTACCGAGTAAACTCAGTACTCGGTACCGAGTTTACTCGGTACCGAGTTTACTCGGTACAAAGATACTCATGATGAATAAAGACCATTTAGCGTGTTAGATCAGCGAAATAAGCGACTTTGTACCGAGTAAACTCATTACTCGGTACAGAGTTTACTCGGTACAAAGTTACTCATGATGAATAAAGGCCATTTAGCGTGTTAGATCAGCGGAATAAGCGAAAAGATAATGAGCTGTTCCATACATTATTGCCGGGTGGAAATTCAATTTTGTATAGAAAAATAATTAATTAAGACGGGTTTTAACGCCAAATTTATTATGTGAGACAACATTATGTACTCACATATTATGCTCGACGTTTCGGCTACGTTACAGCAGCCGCGGTTGCTGTTAAATCCCGTTTTAATTGATTATAGTTATAATGCAACGCGAAAATCTAAAAAACTATTTGTATAGAACAGCTGATTTTTTTTAAGGTGGGTAGGGCACACTAGCGACGCCAATCGATTCTAATGTTTAGCTACTAAACCAGATCTATTTTAAATAATTTCGGGGTTACAACCTCTAGGCAAACACTTATACTATTTATTAAATAACCATGCACAAATGCGGACCCAAAATTTGTACGAGAAAAATTGATTCACGCTAAAAGTGGCCGCTTTTGGCGTGAATAAATTTTTTGCGTACAAAAATGGACCCAATATTTGTGCATGGTTATTTAATAAATAGTATAAGTGTTTGCCGAGAGGCTGTAACGACATTGTTTAAAAAAGGTCCGGTTTAGTAGCTAAAAATTAAAATCGATTGGCGTCGCTAGTGTGCCCTAACAGTTACCATAATGGACTGGTTGAACCGGATAACACGGCATCACAGAAAATCGGCGTGAAGCATGCGCTGTGTTTTACCGAGTGTGGGTACTGAAGGCCCAATTCGGGGGTAAGGATTAGCAGTGCATTGTGATGCAGGTGTGATTCCGCTAGTGTCGCGGGTGGGCGGCGGCAGTCGCTTACCATGAGGTGATTCGTCTGCTCGTGTGCCACTTATCACATGAAAAATCTATAGGGTAAGAATTGGTATATTGGTGAAATTGTTTTAAATAGATCCGGTTTAGTAGCTAAAAATTAAAATAGATAGGCGTCGCTAGTGTGCCCTAGCCGTCTCCTTAATTGGTTGATCTAACATGCTAAATGGACTTCATTCACGAAACCTATTATGAGATTTTCGGGATATAAACGATAAAACGACGGTGTATATTAAATATTTTAGACATTCATTTACTTAATATTTTAGACTTTTATGTAGCACATTATTTCTGTACCTGGCAACCCTTAAGCGCACTCCTTGAGTACCTGAAGAGACTTCCTGAATAACTCTTGCTGGGCTCTCGCGTGCTTAATTTCGAGTTCTGCTAGGTCGATTAGGCTGTAAAAATAAATGTTTTATTTATATAAAATAATTAACAACATGGCCGATTCCCCTTACTTGTTCAGCAAATGGACAACATTTCATAATTTTAACATGTCCATATTGTTTTTTTATATAAAAATAGACATAAAATGAACAGACCCATATTTTTTCTTTTTTCAAAATTTGGCCATTTTCATGCATAAAATAATTATTGAAATTCTTTATATTCTAAATAGACGTAAGCGCCAAATGACGTCATCGGACGGCTGAATACAGCGATATTCCTTTGCTTATCATTGTTTTAATAAAAAAAAAAGGTACTACTGTCAAAGGTAAATAATACTAGTGTCAACATTGTCAACGTCATTCATACATTCAACGTTGACAAGTTGTCTTTTTTTTTTTATTTATTTATTTATTATTCACTATAATGTGCTAAGCAAAGAAATATTTTACATTCTGTCGTCCGATGACGCCATCTTACGTTTTTTAGTTTTTAATTTTTTTCTTAGTAAATAAGCAATATAACAAAATAATAAATATATATTCGAGCAGAGGAAAAGTAAACAAAGAATTGGTATTTTTTGTTTCAGAGCTTAGCAATTTTGAAATGTTGTCCATTGTTTTATAAGTGTTCCAGACCTAGCGCGCGGCATAAGAATACGTTTGCTACTTATTTATGTAAATGTAAATACAGGAAAAATAGTTTTATTGTGAGAGCTTGTAATAAATTTAATAGCAGCTATAACCATATCGACATGTTTCATGATAAGATTACAGTTTTTAAAAAATCTTTAGTCTTAAGTTAAATTAATAAGTACCAAAAATAATCATCCTTTTTCGCATTTTTTTTTGTATTTTGTCTCACAACACTAAACGTATTAATTTGTAGTGGAAAATTTAAATTGCTGATGTATTATTTAAGTAATTTTATAACAGAGAATAATATTTAACAGCTGTATTTTTCCTCAATAAAGAATTATTTATTTAGAATATTTTACCTATCGTCTGTTCTCGTACTCACCATAGTCTGTAGTTGTAATGTGTAAATGTTACCTATGTTTTCATTAGACAAGTGTTCATTGTTAAATTATTTATTGTGATGGTCAATAAAATGTTTCTTTCTTTCTTTCTTATTTCGTAATGGAAAACAAACAGCATTTAAATTACAATAATGATTGAGGTACTTTAGAACCAATATGCCTTAAATATAACATAGAAAACCGGCGTGAAGCAGTATGTGCTGTTTCGCTGCGTGAGTGAGGGTACCGGCCCAATCCGGGGGAAAGGGGGGTTTAAAGGTATGGGCAGACGAGCAGACGGATCGCCTGATGATAAGCGATCGCCGCCGTCCATGGACACCCGTGACACCAGTGGACTCACGAGTGCGTTGCCAACCTTAAAACATTTTCCCCCGAATTGGGCCTCAGGTACCCTCACTCAAGCAGCGAAACACAGCACATTGATAGATAGAAGATAGAAAATATTTATTCAGCAAACAAAAACTTATGAATAATTACATTTTAATCTTATATAACTAGTAAAATAATGTTTTGTGCCGAAAAGGTGACCCTCAGCATAATGCCTAGACAGAGATAACGCCTCGGGCTGGTTTTCAGGGGCACTTGCGGGTAGGTTACAGAGGCACTATGCATAAAAATTAACATAGCTGGGATGTACAACAACGCATAAAACAGAGGTGTAGCACAGTACGATTAGTGTGACAAAAAGAATTAAACAAAACATGGAGATTTTTTAACACAGCAATAAATAAAAAACAATAACAAGTTTACTACGTTGAATAAAATAATATAGGCTGCCGTTTTTTAGGATTTCTGTACACATAGAAGATGCTGTTTGAGTTTTATCTTAAAGGAGGCTACATTTTTGCAGCCTCGAACCGGTGGTGGCAAATTATTCCAGCACTTCGAGGCAGCATAACGAAAGCTGCCTCGGAAAGCACATTGCTGCTTCACGCCGGTTTTCTACAAGGCAGTGGCATCACTCCGGTCGAGCCGGCCCATACATGCCGAAGCGTGGCTCTTCCACGATCAAAATCAGCTGCCAACGATGGTGTTTCCGAATATAACGTAATTTTTTATCCTTCACATCTCGAAGCCTAATCCCATCATAGTAGCAATGACTTGATTCTTACAATGGAGGCCTTTGCCCTGCTGTGGGACAGATATAGTTTAGTGAAAAAAATAATATCTATCTATTTAACATTCAATACAATATGGAACTTCAAACGAAGCTTGAAGAAGCATCTCACGGACCAGTATGGCGGTGCCAACGGATGTGATGATTGACATCGCTTCCGTTGTAATAGGCTATATGACTTGCTTTTGAAAAACCTTCTCATTTTATATATTGGTGTATAGGAACCCAAAAAATAATATTTATTTTCATTTATTATGTATATTTCGTTTAGAAAATCATTATAAAATATAAGTATTATTTAATCTGTCAAAAACGCTTCATTCAGCAATATGGCGTCGAATCATTCGAGTGACGTCAACGTCGAGTCTCGTCACTTGTTTTGCTTACAAAAGGCTGACGTCACAGTAAAGGAAGCCAATCAAAACCGTTTATAGTCACGTGGTTCCAAGCACAAAACAAATTAATTTTATTTTCTTTTTTATTTGGTGATAATATTCAATATTTTTATGTGTTTTATAGTTAATTCCTTTTTTAAGCTATAAACTACAGATGACCATAAATATATCTTTATTTTTCATACTGTCAAATAGCCTATTTCAACGTGGGCTCTTCTCTTGCTTACCATCAGGCTGAGGAGAGCCAATATACTGAACCTCTATAAAAAAAAACATTCACCTCTTCCGGAAGGCGGCGACGCGTCGCGTGCGGAAATCGAGCAGCTCTTCTCGCGCGCGAGCGGATAACTGCTCGAAGCGAGCGCACGCTTCCGCCTGCTGTTGCTCCGCCTTCAACCAAATTATATGTTTTTAGTACTAAAGTCTAAACATAAAGGGAAATGAAAAAGAGGACGCCCGTTAAGGTGACGGGTAGGGCACACTAGCGACGCCGATTGATAGATAGATAGATAGATAGATACTCTTTATTGCACAACATACAAAACTTAAAGCTTACTTAAACTTATTGATTTAAATTGTTAGCTACTAAACAGGATATCTTTATAACAATTTCGAAGCTGCAGCCTCTCGGAAAACACTTATACTATTAATTTATTCATCATCATCATCAGCCCATTTAAGTCCCCACTGCTGGGGCACGGGCCTCCCTCAATCACATGAGGGGTAATTGCCATACTCACCACGCTTGGCAGACGGGTTGGCGAGGGTTTAGATATAAATGCAGAGTTTTCCTTCTCTGGGTGCTGATGATCATGCCAGCAGCTTTACCTTAGTCGCCTTTTACGACACCTCGGTAAGAGTGAGGGTGGCCTATTCTACTCTGCCGGGGACCACACGGCATTAATTTATTACTTATATTTAACATTTGGGTCTGCTTTTGTACTCGAAATTTGAATTACCGCCAAAAACGGTACTTATGGAGTTAATGCAAATTTCGAGTACAAAAACAGATTTGACCGTAGGAGAGCCTCACTTCGGCATGAATGGGCCGGCTCGACCGGACTGATACCACGACTTCATAGAAAACTAGCTTGAAGCGGCACTGTGCTGTGTTTCGTCGCGTGAGTGAGGGTACCAGAGGCCCAATACGGGGGAAAGGGGGGTCAAAAGATCGGCAGCGCACTAGTGACTCCACTGGTGTCACGGGTGTTCATGGGCGGCGGCAATTGCTTACCATTAGGTGATCCGTTTGCTCGTCTACCACCTATCACATAAAAAAAGATAAAAAAATAGTGCTAAATAATTAAATAAATAGTATGAATGTTTGCTTGAGCAAGCTTGTAAAGTATCAGCCTATAAACTGCCCCACTGCAGGGCAAAGGCCTCCATCATAGAAATCAAGTCATCACTACTATGATGGGATTAGGTTTCGAGATGAAAACGATAAAAAAAATACGGTATATTCGGAAACACCATTGTTGCCAGCTGATTTTGACTGGGATAGAAACACTTCGGCATAAATGGGCCGGCTCGACAGCAGATCAAAAAATAGTCCTAAATAATTAGATAGATACTCTTTATTGCACAACATACAAAACTTAAATACAGAGATACAATGTACAATTTAGGCGGTCTTATCGCTGGGAGCGATCTCTACCAGACAACCTTCAGGTAAAGGACATTAGATAGAAGAGGGGAGGGTGGTGCAATCCTTTTGATTTTGAACATTGATTAAGTAAATTTATAGTATAAATACATATATCTAGATAATAAATAAACACGTTATCATACACTAATATATACAAATGTTACCTTACTATAATTAAATAAATAGTACAAATGTCTGCTTAGAGACGCCCGCTCCGAAATTGTTAAAAATAGATCCGGTTTAGTAGCTAACAATTTAAATCGATCGGTGTCCCTAGTTAGGGGTACCCGTCGCTTGTTCATACAAAGTCGGTAACGTGACTAGGTCATTTTGTATGGGGAGTCGAAAATTTTTTCGATGAATTTTGAAAAGTCGTTGATAGATAATAATAACAATAGACCTTTGGCGTAAGAGGCAGGGTCACTACCAATTGTGCCATCCGGTCAGTCGGCAATATATGAGAAATTGTTTAAATATGAGAATAAAAATATATAATAAAATTGCAGAATGCATAAAAGCACTTAACTCGAAACACTTATACTATATATTTAATACTTATAGTTAACTGTTTGGTCTGCTTTTGCAATTTTGGATTACCGCCAAAAGTAACCGCTTTTGGCGTGAATAAATTTTTCGCGAACAAAAACGAACCCAACATTTGTGCATGGTTATTTTATAAATAGTATAAATGTTTGCCGAGAGGTTGTAACCCCGAAATCGTTTAAAATAGATCCAGTTTAGTAGCTAAAATTAAAATCCATTGGCGTCGCTGGTGTGCCCTACCCGTCACCTTAAAGAGCGCTTTATCTAGTTCCATGAATTTTATGGACATTTTACATTTGTTATGGCGTCTAACTTAGTATTTCGATTTAACTTTGCAAATGTCGAGTGATTACTGACAGATGCAAAAGTGTCAATTTGACACTTTGCATCTGTCAAAAGACATCGAAATATATGGGGACTTGACATTGACATCTGTCAGTTTAGTCTACTTAATTAAAAAACAGAGAATAATATTTATTTTCTTTACAAATAAAAGCGGTGCATTACCTCTTGAACCTCCATCGGCTGTGCGCACGGACAGACAAAAACGTGTTACACACAAATAACAAGATATACAAAAACACACACACACACACACATGAAAATCGCCATACTTAGTATCAAGTAAAAAAAAATGTTTTGAGATACACCGCCTTAAAATTACATTTAAAGGTGAGGCATCAATGAAACTAGCGCCGCCACCGCGCCGCATCTATGTACGGTGACGGGTAGGGTACACTAGCGACGCCATTTGATTTAAATTGTTAGCATCTAAACCGGATATCTTTTTAACAATTTCGAAGTTCGAGCATCTCAAAAAAAAAAAAGAACTTATTACTATTTCATCATTATCAGCCCATTTAAGTCCCCACTGCTGGGGCACGGGCCTCCCTCAATCACATGAGGGGTAATTGCCATACTCACCACGCTTGGCAGACGGGTTGGCGAGGGTTTTGATATAAATGCAGAGTTTTCCTTCTCTGGGTGCTGATGATCATGGCAGCAGCTTTACCTTAGTCGCCTTTTACGACACCTCGGTAAGAGTGAGGGTGGCCTATTCTACTCTGCCGGGGACCACACGGCTTTACTATTTATTCAATACTTATAATTAACTTTCTGGTCTGCTTCCTACTCGAAATACGAATTACCGCCAAAAACGGCCATTTATGACGTTAATCCAAATTTCTAATGCAAACACAGACCAAAAAGTTAGTTCAAAGTATGATAATTAAAATTGAATTTATGATTAGTTGAAAAAAATAAAATAAAGTAAAAGTATATATTTTTTTCGAGAGGCTCAAACTTGGAAATTGTTAAAAAGATATCCGGTTTAGTTGCTATCAATTTTAATCGATTGGCGGCGCTAGTTAAGGCGTGATAAAAGTACAACGGTGAATGCATAATTAAAAGAGTTAAGTTTTTTTATGATGTACTTGTGTAAATTATCTTCGTAGAAGTAAGTACATGGACACCTTTAGCAATTACAAAAAATATTATTACTTGAACGAATAAATTATGACATAATTTTGTCTCAAAAATTCTGATATTAATATCAAATAATATATATATTTTTAAATATACATTGAATTCCACGGACACTGGTTCCGTGCCTTTATTGTGCTTATTTTTTTTAAGGGTCACACAATTGTAACATTTTCTCTGCGAAAAAATTAAATAAAATAAAAAATAATGGCGGCGCTAGTGGAACAAACAAGGATTTTTTAAATGTAAAAAAGAGTTTAGGTCATAATGTGGCTTTACTTACAGCGTGTACATCTTTGTTTTTAGCTCTGGCTTTCTCGAGGTTTCTGTTAGCAGTTTCGTACGCGGCTAAGCATCTGCAAATATCAAATATGGATTGTTAATTACATCGGAAGAATGAATGGCAAGCTCAATATATTCGTTTAATGACTAAGATATTAATATTTTAACCCTGGCTTCCCAATTTATCCTCGACTGCATTATGTATGTACGTAAGAACTTGCACACTTTTCCAAAAAAGTCCGATAGTCATAGTCTTAACACCAGAAATAAGCATACGCTTGCCGTCCCGGTCCTCAGACTTCATAAAATCGGTAATTCGTTTGTTGGCTTAAGTATTAAGATATTTAATAAGATACCACAAAATGTTATTAACCTATCACTGGATAAGTTTAAGTCTCATATTAAAACCTGCCTAATGAAGAAATAAGGATTCTTGGTCATGTTAATTGATTAATCTTTTAAGTTGTTATTCATAGTAGTCTATTAACTTTCATAATTGTATTTTTTTTCTCTTCTCAATTGAAACTCTGTAACATCATCAATATTTGAAAAGAGTAACAACTGAGTTTCTTGCTGGTGTCTTCTCAGTTGAAATCGACATTCCGAACCAGCGGTAGATATTATGTATCTATTTTGTCATTCATAAGTGTTCTGTGTGGACCTAAATAGAATAAAGAATTTTTTATCTTTATCTTTATCTTATCTGACTTTTTTATAATGGATACTAGTTGCGTCCCGATGTTTCGTGATAGAATTATCTTTATATTTTGAATCATCATCATCATCATCATCATCATCAGCCCATTTAAGTCCCCACTGCTGGCTGCACACAAAAAAAAACAACAATTCATATATTGACCTGAGTAAAGTTTCCAAGTAATATGCATAGGAATTATGCATATTACTTGGAAACCTCACTCAGGTCAATATTTCAATTTATTGTTGCATAAAACAATTTTTACTTCAAACAACCAAACAAGGTTATGTAAAATGAAATGTCACTAAACGAATGTTTGAATGATTCGATCAATTTTGACACTATTCTGCGGTACTCTCTAACCATAGACGTACTCGACTAACCATAGACGACTTATGGTTAGTCGAGGATTTGTAATAAAAATTTAAGAACTAACATTATTCCGTAATAACCTTGAACTTGCTAGTTTGGGATTAAAGTCGGTATCAGAGTGGTTTTTTTAATAAGATGGTACAGGTTTGGTGCCATAGTAATAAATACTCAGGAGGAGAAGTCCCACAGAATACAACAAAAAAAAAAATTCTGGCCGACGCTTGGACCAAAAAAGAGGATGTCTTTTTGGCCCGACCCCTGGAGCGAGCGCCACCGTCGCTTTAAAGTCGTTATAAATATGTATTCTTTCTATTTATTTCATATTTATAATATATATGTAATGGACAACATTTCAAAATTGCTAAGCTCTGAAACAAAAAATACCATTTCTTTATTTACTTTTCCGCTGCGCGAATATATATTTATTAATTTTTTATATTGCTTATTTACTGAGAAAAAAATTAAAAACTAAAAAACGTAAGATGACGTCATCGGACGGCAGAATGTAAAATATTTCTTTGCTTAGCACATTATAGTTTTAAATTTACGAAATGCCAGACCCATGACATGCAGCTGTCAAAAAAAGGACAACTTGTCAACGTTGAATGAATGAATGACGTTGACAATGTTGACACTAGTATTATTTACCTTTGACAGTAGTACCTTTTATTTATTAAAACAATGATAAGCAAAGGAATATCGCTGTATTCAGCCGTCCGATGACTTCATTTGGCGCTTACGTCTATTTAGAATATAAAGAATTTCAATAATTATTTTATGCATGAAAATGGACAAATTTTGAAAAAAGAAAAAATATGGGTCTGTTCATTTTATGTCTACTTTCATATAAAAAAACAATATGGACATGTTAAAAATATGAAATGTTGTCCATTGCTGTGTATATGTGTATATGTTTATTATGTATAATATACGTATTGCTATGTATTTGTATATATATGTATAGTTTTTTTTTGTTTTGTTCTCCACGTTCACGTAATCTTCTTTCGCCGCATCATTATCCTTTCTGTATGACCTAAAGGTTGACTGGTAGAGAATGCCTCTTGGCATTAAGTTCGCCTACTGTATAAACTTTTTGTGCAATAAGGTTTAAAATAAATAAATAAATAAAGTGCGAAGTAGTAAAGTAGTGAGCAGGTAAGTATCCTCACCGGAGCCTCCTCACCAGCACGGCCTTGGCGGCGTGCGCGTCGCGCATGTAGTAGCGGAGGGTGTCCGCCAGCTTCAGGTCCTGGTCTGACGCCATGCGACCTTCGATTTTCTGCAACATGTACATCGCAATCGAGGAATATTCACCAAGAAATACAAGATTGTCCATACCAACTATACCCAAAACTGGAATTCAAAGACAAAAAAATCTACTACAATGTTGCCACTGCAATAAAATGATCGTACAATAATTTGTTTATTGGTAATTTTAATTCTGTAATATAAAGAAGTAATTTTATTGACTTATATTTACATAAATACAAGACACTTTAATAAAAAAGTTCATCGTCATCGTCATCGTCAGCCCATTTAAGTCCCCACTGCTGGGGCACGGGCCTCCCTCAATCGCATGAGGGGTAATTGCCATACTCACCACGCTTGGCAGACGGGTTGGCGAGGGTTTTGATATAAATGCAGAGTTTTCCTTCTCTGGGTGCTGATGATCATGCCAGCAGCTTTACCTTAGTCGCCTTTTACGACACCTCGGTAAGAGTGAGGGTGGCCTATTCTACTCTGCCGGGGACCACACGGCAAGACTATGTGATTACGTTATCACTCCGGTCGAGCCGGTCCAATCATGATGAAGTTTGGCTGTCCCACGGTCGAAAATACGTTTATACTTATGCCAAAAGAAATTTAAATGAGTGATGAATAAGATGATGATGAGCTTATGAATTGATTTGTAAGTAATTGATATTTTTTATATATGTATATATGACATTATTTATTTATTGATAAAGATTTACCAACAACATATCAGTTTGCACATACAATACCAGTACAAGGGTGCCTTAACTAAACGATATGCCTATTATAGGTAAATACAGCATTATTGAACTTAATTACGACTAAAATATAGTTATATTAGGTAAATTATCTACTAAGTATTAATTCTCATCTACAACTCACAATCCTTCAGCTTATCATTACACTTCCGCTTATATGTATGGATGGAATCATGAAAAATATCTATGTTATGATCCTTTATGTCATTATATGAGCGCATACACCGGTATAAAGGATTAATTGATTAAAATTAGGTAATTAATGTTAATTATCACTGTCCATAAGACAGTAATTTGTTAATAACAGCCAGAAAAAACCTAGTCCAAAATAAATAAATATGACGATATCAGACGAAACGACGTAATAAACCAAGCGGGCCGGACATATACCAATTTTGTTGGAGATTGGGTCAAATGAGGACATTTAAACAAAATAATAAAATATCGAATTCTTTTTATCATGCTAATTATAGCTATATATTTTTTTCGTTTTTCTTAAAGTTACCAAAACATCCTTAAATCAATAATAAAAAAACATGAAATAAGTTTTATGTTAAGGTACGAAAATATAAATTGAATCGCTAATGTCTTGTATCATCGAGACCACCAATATAAAAAAAAAACTCCATTATAATGTTAAATGGGTTACATCCATACATTTATCTGTGTCCATACTAATATAATCGTCATCGTCAGGCCATTTAAGTCCCCACTGCTGGGGCACGGGCCTCCCTCAATCACATGAGGGGTAATTGCCATACTCACCACGCTTGGCAGACGGGTTGGCGAGGGTTTTGATATAAATGCAGAGTTTTCCTTCTCTGGGTGCTGATGATCATGCCAGCAGCTTTACCTTAGTCGCCTTTTACGACACCTCGGTAAGAGTGAGGGTGGCCTATTCTACTCTGCCGGGGACCACACGGCTTTAATAATAAAAACTTAACCATCCGTAATATTTGGCAGAAAAGTTGTTACTGAGCTTGTGTCACTTCAGGTGTTAATAACATTTGGTACAAAATTTGAACTTACATGTTGTTGTTTCGTGCAGTGAGGTGCCGCAAAGGGATATTAATATAGGTATCTTTGAATCTAAATCGTTTTAAACAATGCTATTGTGTGAGTGAGTTGTCACGTGAACAACTTGCTAGGACCTAAGAGTCTTAAGGTGACGGGTAAGGCACACTAGCGACGCCAATCGATTTAAATTTTTAGCTACTAAACCAAATCTATTTTAAACAATTTCGGGGATACGATCTCTCGGCAAACACTTATACTATTTATTAAATAACCATGCACAAATGTTGGGTCCGTTTATGTACGCGAAAAATTGATCAATTGTTCGCGTACGCGTTGGCCCCAACATTTGTGCATAGTTATTTAATTTTCCTTACGAGTTATTTCGCCTACTACCGCCTTAAATCTAAAACATGTGCAAAACTGGACGAATTAATTACTGGAGTGGTGGAAAACTTTATTCTACAAGTGACCGACTCAGGTTCCATAGTCAGAGATTCTGGCATTAGTGATGGTGTAGATGAAGATGTAATTAAGTTTCTATTTTTTTGAGAAAATCCTTATCATGAATGGACAAAATTGCTGAGCTATGAAACAAAAAATACCAATTCTTTATTAACTTTTCCGCTTCTCGAATATATATTTATTTATTTTTTATATTGTTTATTTACTGAGAAAAAAATTAAAAACTAAAAAACGTAAGATGACGTCATTGGACGGCAGAATGTAAAATATTTCTTTGCTAAGCGCACTAGTTTTATGTTTACGAAATACCAAACCCATGACATGCAACTGTCAAAAAAAGACAACTTGTAACGTTGAATGAATGAATGACGTTGACAATATTGACACTAGTGAGTTTTCTTTACCTTTGACAGTAGTACCTTTTCGATGTCCGATGACGTCATTTGGCGCTTCCGTTTATTTAGAATATAAAGAATTTCAATAATTCTTTTTTGTATGAAAATGGCAAAATTTTGAAAAAAGAAAAAATAAGAGTCTATTCATTTTATGTCTATTTTCATATAAAAAATCAATATGGACATGTTAAAAATATGAAATGTTGTCCATTGTGCCAGCCCATACTAAGAAAATAAGCATATAACAAAGTTTGAAAAAACCTGAAAACTTGATCTGACAACGACATAAGTGACATTGATAGATTTGACACTGATGTATCTGTCGTAGTTTTTTTGGTCTTGAATTCCAGTTTCGTGTATAGTATGGGGCCGTCCATTAATCACGTGATCTTTTTTTAGCAATTTAGCATGTTTAAAAAATCGGCCCTAAACGGGACGTCGTACAGTAGATTTATTTTTTGCGACATTGAGATCTTCAAGAAACGAGCCTATACCTTCCTAAAAGGCCGGCAATGCCTCTCCACTCCCTCTGGTGTGGCTGATGTCCATGGGCGGCGGTGATCGCTTACCATCAGGTTACTCGCTTGCTCGTTTGCCTAATTGTCAGTTGAGCCCATTTCGCGTGCGGAGGGAGAAGTCGGCCGGTGCCACTCCAACCAGCCGAGTTCTTCCAGAAAACCCATCAGGAGTTAGTTGGTGACGCAGAATTAGTGGAGGGTAAATCCCAAAGCCTCGCTCACCGACGTAGAGTGGCCTGTCTATCGGTTTTTATAGGATGCATTTTGGTGAGTGTTCGAATGAGCTTCACGGCCTGATACCACCTTCTCCTTTCTACCACCGGACATTACGGAAGACGACAGGAATCCACCCTTACACTGTGCAAGTTCCACCAGCTCGTACTAAGCGTTTCGCTTCTTCTTTCTTGGTACGAACTGCTAAGGAATGGAACAACTTACTGGCTTCTGTAATTCTGTAAGTCGAGAGTAAATAGGCTTCTTCTGGGTAAGCACGCTACATCTTAGACCTTATTATCACTTTCCATTAGGTGAAATGAGGTCAAGTGCAAACCCATTTAATATATATAAAAAAAAAAATACACTGCCTGGGTTTCCCAGGTAGTGTGCCCGGTTGCTGGCCACACCTCATCATCAGCCCATTTAAGTCCCCACTGCTGGGGCACGGGCCTCCCTGAATCACATGAGGGGTAATTGCCATACTCACCACGCTTGGCAGATGGGTTGGCGAGGGTTTTGATATAAATGCAGAGTTTTCCTTCTCTGGGTGCTGATGATCATGCCAGCAGCTTTACCTTAGTCGCCTTTTACGACACCTCGGTGAGAGTGAGGGTGACTTCGTTGTATGACATCCTTCCCTCGAAAATTCCTCGCCCCATCAACTGCCCTTTCCTTCTTACCCTTTCCTCCTCACGTTATATTGAATATTTATGTAACTATATCAAATTGTATAATATAAGATTATAGTAACAGTTTCTATGAATCTCCCAATTAACAAAGTTTTGTGTTGTCTAAATGTGTATGTCAGTGTACGTTCTGTTTGTTTTAGGTGATGTTTAATAATAACCCAAACTCAATCATCTGAAGAGAACCAGCTCATTTCTCAACAAATTTTCTAAGGAACGTGTCTCTTTAATCACTTGACATTAAGAGAGTCATCATCATCATCATTTCAGCCAATAGACGTCCACTGCCGGACATAGGCCTCCCCCAATGTTCTCCACACAGATCGGTCCTGTGCCGCCCGCATCCAATGGATTCCCGCGATCTTCACCAGATCGTCGGTCCACCTTGTGGGGGGCGCCACGGCTGCGACTGCCTGTACGTGGCCTCCACTCCAGGACCTTTCTACCCCAACGGCCGTCTGTTCTCCTCGCTATGTGCCCTGCCCATTGCCACTTGAGGCATGCAATCCTTTGGGCTATGTCTGTAACCTTAATTCTCCTGCGGATCTCATCATTTCTGATACGATCACGCAGGGAGACTCCGAGCATAGCTATCTCGATTGCTCTCTGTGTGACTTTGAGCCTCCTTAATCGGCACATTGTAAGCGGCCAAGTTTCGGTTCCGTATGTCATCACTGGCAACACACACGCATTGAAGACTTTTGTCTTGAGACACTGCGGTAGGTGGGCCGAAAATATGTTGCGTAGCTTCCCAGCCACATTAAGAGAGTGAGGGTGGCCTATTCTACTCTGCCGGGGGCCACACCTATTCACTCTAAAAGTACATGAACGGATTGTTTCTTAAACAACGCAATACGTCGCGATCTCAACATATGCACAATCTTAATACAGTAAGCTGTAAAACTGCCTTATTTAGAAAAAGCATCATAGGTATGGCAGTTAGGATATATAATAAACTGCCAACGGACATTAAAGGAATGAAATTGAATTTATTTAAGAATAGCTTAAAAATGTTATTGCTTGACAAATGCTATTATTGTATTAATGACTTTTTATCGGATAACCTATGACTACAACTTATTTTAATTATTTTATTGAATTATTGACAAATTGACTGTATTGATTGACTATTTAAATTATAATTAATGTGCATGCTAATCTAAATAATTTACCATTTCACTTCAAACTTGAAATTTTAATATTTGTGTGCCTTAACTGGCAAAACATAGAGGACAAATTATTCATGTTAAGACCTTATTGTACTTTACCTATGTTTGACGAATAAATCATTATCATTATCATTATCATTGTGTTTGAAATATATAAATATATTCTCCCATTTTGGGGTACGCTAACAAAATTGCGGGCTTTTGGCCAAGCAAAGTTGTAGAGGAAAAGTATTATGTTGTTATGATGTCAGAATCCGATTCAAGCTGTAAAAATTTGCGGACTATCCTGCAAGTGTTAAGAATCGCTGCTTTTTGGAGAGTTAGATAGGTGAATTTTGGCAACTGTAAATTGTTGAGACTAATATGCAACTGTTTAGGTATGACGCCAGTGGTAGACACTACTATTGGCACTATGGTTACTCATTATCATTATCATTAAAAAAAAGGTACATACCCGGCACTTGTCGAAGGTATCCGCGGCCCTCGTGAGGAACCGCTCGGTGGGCGGCTGCTCGCGCGTGCCCAGCTGCGTCACGCACGACGACAGCTTGATGTGCGCATCGGCTACTTCTGCGCCGCGCAACGAAACACATTTCACCCACAAGGTAAGGTACTAGTGATGAAAGAGACTCAGTCCTTTAAGTCGTTTAAGATAAGACTCGCCTCTTTATACACGACTTTGCTTTAAAATTAAGACTTTAGCTGTTAGTCTTCAATAATACGACTCAGTCATTTAACGTATAAGACTAGTTGCGCTAAAACGACTTAAATGCCTAAAACGACTTAACGCCTTATACGGCTTAAAGAGACTTAAAGGGCTACGTGTTTTTATCCTTTTTCAATGACGGTTTTACAATTTCTTACTTATTTAGTACTCCAACCTGGTTAGATCCCTTAGAAGGTTTTGATCAAAATTAGAAATAGGACCGATTGGCATCACATTTTTTTTTGAATAATATTCTTCGAATTGGTACAAAATGTATGGGAAAAGTTTTTGCGATTTCTGACTTATTTAGTACTCCAACCTGGGTTGGTCCCGAAGAAGTTTTTGATCAGTGTATCTGAAACAGGCTCGATTGGCATCAAACAAAAACTGGTGATTTTCTTGTTGACTGTAAATTTTTTGAAAATCTGTGAATGGGGATCATATTTTTACAAAAAAATACAAATAGTCTCCTAAGATCATTTTCGCGTAGCGGCAACGGTTAAGGTACTTCCCCATACTGACCCATTTAAGATATCCACCCTGTATACACATCATATTTTAGGGTTCAATTTTTTATGCAAATGGATAATGAACCGGCTTACGACTCTCGAATCCTCAGGCGACTCATGTTGCCAGAATTTTAAGCTGTTTAAGTCCTTTAAGCTGTTTAAGTAACTGCTGAGCGTTTTAGTTAAAAGACTTCTACTAATGAGACTAGTCTTAAGACTAAAGGTTGGGGACTAAAAGACTGAGTCAGTCGTGAGGCGTCAAAATAAGGCGAGTCTTTATTAAAAGCCTTAAAAGCCTGAGTCTCTTTCATCACTATAAGGTACTCATAATAATATCCACCAACCTGGTGTACTTAACAGAGCGTTTATTTCACACCAGCTCATCGGTTACAACTCTATAAGGCACAAGTTCGGCCCGATACCAGTACCTCAGTACCAACTTCTTCCGTTTGACCGCGTACAACGTAGGGCTGCTCGAATAGGGTATTTGAGTAAGCTCGAGATTTTACAAAATATAAATATTTTATCAAAATATAGGTAAATATGTGCGAATAGCAAAAATTCTCAATTAAAAATATAACGTCTAGCCGGTTTTATGGTCATTCAAAGATTCATGGGCAAGTCCATTTTCAAAGTATGAAATTTTTTTTAAATAATTGTCCATTGAAAAACCCATATAATTTACACCAACTATTATAATGGAACCATTGACATAAACGAAACATTTGATATAGCTACCATACAAAATTCAAATGAAATGCATACAAAATACTGTCGTGTGACGTCACATCTCTGTAGCCATTTGTATGGAGCGTTTTGGGTTTGCCCAAAATAATGTGATTTTAAAGTTATGATATCTCAGGTAGTTTAAATGAGAATCAAGTAATTCTTTCAACGATGTTTTTATCATTGAGAGGTCTTTTGATTACACAAATGAAAAAAAAATAGTCAAATACCATATTGTCGGTGACTTGACTCTCTCTAGTCACTTTCAAACTAATATGCCACATTTGGCGTTTCTAAATTTTAACTTCATAAAGAGGTGACGTACTAAAAAACTTCGATTATAGTGAATAATCGATATGTACTTCAAACAAACGTGAATCGAATACTATAATAATGGAAAAGAAGTTATTTATATAAAGAGACGATCGTCTATTATAATTCTAATAATTCTCACAACATCTCATACGTTGACCTGATTCCGTACTAAGTAGCTTAAGCACTTGTGTTACAGATGTCAGACAACAGAGGAACACAAATATATACTTAAATACATATATTACACCCAGACACCGAACAAACACAAGTATTCATCACACGAGTGTTTGTCCAGGGTGGGGATCGAACCCCATACCTATATATATGTAAAGAGAATGATCTCTTTAATTTGAATATTCGCGCGCGCTGCTAGTTCGTGAGTGAGCCGCGTCGTGTCGCGTTAAGCTAGCTGTCATTGTCAAAATGTCAAAGACAAATATGCAGAGATGATTGAATTATATTTTAATCTTGTTTGTTAATTAAATTCGTACTTAGATAAGCTATATAGTCGTTTCTTTATTGACAGGTAAGATTTTTAGTTTTGTAAAGATTATATGATTGTGTAACCTACTCGATAAATAAAATTACACTCTTTATTTACAGAGAAACAAATAGAAGTTTTATTTTGCCTCTTGCAATTGAATTGCAACCTATTGTCTTATATATATTAAGTTACTTTTATTTGGAGAAATCTGAATTAAAATTATTGAAAAGAATGAGGATAGTAAGTACCAATCCTAGATATCGCTCCGCGGCCAGTTTATTACCTTTTCATCGAAATCAAAGCGCTTATATTGTATGCCATACATTGTTTTTCTTTTTACAAAGTAATTAATGTATTAATATTTTAAACAAGAGAATAATACGTTTCATTTTAATCAGAATGTGGATTTTAATTTTTGGACGAATATTACTACAAGATTAACATTGTAATCAAACGATTATTTGGGGTACATCACTAGAGCTTAAAAAGAAAATGGGTTGACATATACAACATTGTACCAACGTTCAATTGCGAAAATAAATTGTGCTATTTTAACATAGAAAGATTGATAAATTCATAACCGTCGTTACAAGGTTAAGTTGTTGTCGAATCTTATTGAAGTGTCAAATGTGGCCTTTTATTTTGGCCCAACTTTACCTTTGTGCTTTGAAGTCATCCGGTCCACTTTAACAACAGCATCCTTGAGGTGCGAGTAGTACTCCTGCAGGAAAGAGGTCTCCTGTTCAAAGAAGTCGTTGACGTCACGCACCGTCGCTCCCAGGTAGATCTCGTCTGTGGTTGTGGTCATTGACCTCATCTGTGGAAGAGAGAATTAGGCTTTAATATTCTCGTCACCATACATTCGAATTCAATTCGCGGCGAGCTTCGCCTTTACTCGGACATCTCGCTATCTCTGTCGCGCCACCCGCAACCTTTACGTGCGAGAAACAGCAATATAGCTGTTTGAAATTAGAAATAAATTGTGTGTATTTACAAATACCGAAAATGATGAATGAAACTTGTTTGTATTTTGATGATTGTATTTTGATTTTCTTTGTGTAACTAGACAAAACAGCTGTGTCTCTGTTAAATTTTCATAATTAATTATTAAGTTTTTAATATAAAACAAATAGTCAGAAAATAACATGGTCGTTAACATGGAAAAATTATGAAATGTAATCACATAGTCTTGCCGTGTGGTCCCCGGCAGAGTAGAATAGGCCACCCTCACTCTTACCGAGGTGTCGTAAAAGGCGACTAAGGTAAAGCTGCTGGCATGATCATCAGCACCCAGAGAAGGAAAACTCTGCATTTATATCAAAACCCTCGCCAACCCGTCTGCCAAGCGTGGTGAGTATGGCAATCACCCCTCATGTGATTGAGGGAGGCCCGCGCCCCAGCAGTGGGGACTTAAATGGGCTGACGATGAATCACATAGGTATATTTTTAAGTGGATAAACATTTTTAATAGCAGGTATTCACCGAGTACTAGACAAATACTTCCTTAATCCGAGTAAGAGCAATGAAATGTCGAGACATCCTCAAATTGCAAATTATTTTGGTATTACGTTTGTATGGGAAATGCGTTGTTCGCCGGCCCCTTAAGTCAACAGACAGACAAATAAGTAAGTTCTTTATTGTGTTTGGAAAAGAAGGTTACAAAAATGATCTTAAAATAGTTACATATATAAATAACTTGATCCAACTTTTTCAGACACATACACAATGGAAAACACGAAATTTTTTTTTCCAAAATGAACAATGCCGTTTTATAGATTATTCTGATAGGATTGTAAGAAAAATTGTTTTAGAATGTTTTAAAAGATATTTAAGGAGAAATTAAATATAATGTAAAAATCCCCGTGTGACGTCACAGCTCCGCATGACATATTAAAGACGCCTTTGCTCACGTTGACTTAAGAAAAAGGAAAATGGCTGACAATGACTAGTGAATAATGACAGAGACAACCTTTTTTTTTATTGTATAGCACAGAACTCAGGACTACGTCACTTTCTGCATTTTTAACTATCTTTTATTAATTTTTTTCTTCAATAAAAACACATATTTAATGAAAACTAAAACTTACAGGTCATCTTTTTTTCTTTCTTCATTCGAAAAGCATATAAAAATGGTAAAATATTTATTTTTCGTATTGTCCATTATGGTTATACTCAATTATAAACCATTACCAAATTTGGTTTCCCAATTTTATAATCTAAATATCCCTGGTTTCTTCTTATGGTATCTGTCGATTCTATAAGAAGAAGACTCCCTTGGTGGCTCAGTTCTAGCTTCGAAATTAAAATGAATGCATG
>CM032492.1:4340506-4410397 GCA_019059595.1 Marasmia exigua
CGCACCCTAGCGACGCCATTTCATTTAAATTGTTAGCATCTAAACCGGATATCTTTTTAACAATTTCGAAGTTCGAGCATCTCGAAATAAAAAAAAAGAACTTATTACTATTTATTCAATACTTATAATTAACTTTCCGGTCGGCTTCCTACTCGAAATACGGATTACCGCCAAAAACGGCCATTTATGGCGTTAATCCAAATTTCGAATGCAAACACAGACCAAAAAGTTAGTTAAAAGTATGATAATTAAATTTGAATTTATGAATAGTTGAAAAAAAAAAGTAAAAGTATTAAATAAAGTATATATTTTTTTCGAGAGGCTCAAACTTGGAAATTGTTAGAAAGATATCCGGTCTAGTTGCTATCAATTTTAATCGATTGGCGGCGCTAGTTAAGGCGTGATATAAGTACAACGGTTAATGTATAATTAAAAGAATTAAGTTTTTTTATGATGTACTTGTGTAAATTATCTTCGTAGAAGTAAGTACATGGACACCTTTAGCAATTACAAAAATTATGATTACTTGAACGAATAAATTATGACATAATTTTGTCTCAAAAATTCTGATATTAATATCAAATAATATATATATATATATATATATATATAGATGTGGGAAACGGAACGTAGGTAAGAATGAGATGCATGATAGAAATACTAACGTGTGAAAGGTACAGAAAGAATGACGTAGATGAGTGAGTGAGTAAGGTGAACAGAAAGTATGATGTATGAAAGAGATAGAACACGTCACCGGTGTGACGTAGGAAGATGGCGAGTTCTGTGGAGGCGGTGAAAAAGTGTGTACGCAAAAGTTAAAATAAAGAAGAAATTGAAGAAAGTAAAAGGTTTTTATTTCGCTCACAATCCCACATTTTGGGGGCTCGTCCGGGATCCTCCTGGATTATCGGTGACGATATCCAAGAGACGTGAGCGAAATATCTTCGAAGACGGGAGCACGTGGCGCGTGCAGACAAGTGTCGGCAGACGGCAATCGGCGTGAGGTTTCAAGACGAAAACGCGTGAAACGACGACGCAATCTCACGGCGGTAACGACGGACGACTGCACGAACCGTGTTTCGTATTAAACACGCCGCAGGCGCACATAGACGACGACGACCGCGTGGTGCCAGTCACCACCACGGAATCTCCAGGCGTGGCGGCGAAAAAGACGTTGGACTTCCTGCTGCGACGAGTGTCGGGTGAGCTGTTTAAACAAGACGACGACGACCACCAGCACGACTCCAGCAGCCAACACGAGGAGGACCGCCCCGAACATCACGACGACGACGACGACGACGACGACAATCACGACGACAATCACGACGACAACCACGACGACAGCGAAGACGACCAGGACGACAAGCACCAGTGTCACGACGACCGGAAAGAAGAAGCCACACCAAACATGGCAAATACAGGTTTGCAGAACCTCACCTATGTGGAGGAGGCGATCCCAAGATTCTCAGGACACGACAAAACGTACTCTGTGTCGAGATGGGCGCAGGAGATCGAAGATAACGCAGCGATATACGGTTTGACACCGGTACAACAGCTGATTATTGGTAGGAGGTCGTTGACCTCAACAGCGGCGACATGGCTGCGATCGGAGGCTCCATTCAAAAGCTATGACGAGTTGAAGAAGGCCTTATCTAAAGAGTTCCCGGACTCTGTTAATACAAAGGAAGTACACGAAATGATGGCTCGACGAAAAAAGGGACAAAATGAACTAGTATACGACTACATGCTGGAGATGAAGGCTTTGGGCAAGAGGGGAAAGCTGGCTGATTATGTGGCCATCGAGTACATAATTGAAGGTATAGTCGACACCGAGGCCAACAAAATGATGTTGTACGGAGTCACCACCTACAACGAATTAAAGGAAAAGCTTAAGTTGTACGAGCGGTTCAAAGATGATTATGACTGATAAGACTGAGGACAGTCTGATTGCAAGACGGGCGGATGTGGGAAACGGAACGTAGGTAAGAATGAGATGCATGATAGAAATACTAACGTGTGAAAGGTACAGAAAGAATGACGTAGATGAGTGAGTGAGTAAGGTGAACAGAAAGTATGATGTATGAAAGAGATAGAACACGTCACCGGTGTGACGTAGGAAGATGGCGAGTTCTGTGGAGGCGGTGAAAAAGTGTGTACGCAAAAGTTAAAATAAAGAAGACATTGAAGAAAGTAAAAGGTTTTTATTTCGCTTACAATCCCACATATATATATATATATATATATATATTTATATTTAAATATACATTGAATTCCACCAACACTGGTTTCGTGCCTTTTTTGTGCTTATTCTTTTTTTAAAGGTCACACAATTTTAACATTTTCTCTGGGAAAAAATTAACGCTTCGGCATGAATGGGCGGGCTCGACCGGAGAAATACCACGTCCTCACAGAAAACCGGCGTGAAGCAGTGCATGCGCTGTTTCGCTGCGTGAGTGAGGGTACCGGAGGCCCAATCCAGGGGAAGGGGGGTTGAAAGGTAAGCAGAGTACTTGTGACACCACTGGTGTTGCAGGCATCCATGGGCGGCGGTAATCGCTTACCATCAGGTGATCCGTCTGCTCGTCTGCCACCTATATCATAAAAAAAAAAAATTAAATTAAAAAAAAAATGGCGGCGCTAGTGGAACAAACAAGGATTTTTTAAATGTAAAAAAGAGTTTAGTTCATAATGTGGCTTTACTTACAGCGTGTACATCTTTGTTTTTAGCTCTGGCTTTCTCGAGGTTTCTGTTGGCAGTTTCGTACGCGGCTAAGCATCTGCAAATATCAAATATGGATTGTTAATTACATCGGAAGAATGAATGGCAAGCTCAATATATTCGTTCAAACAGACATAATGCCTTTTTTATTATGGATACTAGTTGCGTCCCGAAGTTTCGTGATAGAATTATCTTTATATTTTGGATCATCATCATCATCATCAGCCTATTTAAGTCCCCACTGCTGGCTGCACACAAAAAAAAACAACAATTCATATATTGACCTGAGTAAAATTTCCAAGTAATATGCATAGGAATTAAGCATATTACTTGGAAACCTTACTCAGGTCAATATTTCAATTTATTGTTGCATAAAACAATTTTTACTTCAAACAACCAAACAAGGTTATGTAAAATGAAATGTCACTGAACGAATGATTGAATGATTCGATCAATTTTGACACTATTCTGCGGTACTAAGTGGTCTATGGTTAGTCGAGGATTTGTAATAAAAATTTAAGAACTAACATTAATCCGTAATAACCATGAACTTGCTAGTTTGGGGTTAAAGTCGGTATCAGAGTGGTTTTTTGTAATAAGATGGTACAGGTTTGGTACCATAGTAATAAATTCTCAGGGGGACAAGTCCCACAGAATACAACAAAAAAAAAATTCTGGCCGACGCTTGGACCAAAAAAGATAATGTCTTTTTGGCCCGACCCCTGGAGCGAGCGCCACCGTCGCTTTAAAGTCGTTATAAATATGTATTCTTTCTATTTATTTCATATTTATAATATATATGTAATTGCTGTGTATATGTGTATATGTTTATTATGTATAATATTTCTGTTTTCTTATTCGTACTGCGAAACAGTGGAATCAGTTGCCTGAAGAGGTGTTCCCTAGTGGCTACAATTTGGGGGTTTTCTAAGCGCGAGTGAATAGGTATCTTCTAGGTTATCGTGCTACATCTTAGACCATATTATCACTTACCATCAGGTGAAATATGGTCAAACGCTTACCTATCTACAGTAAAAAAAAAAATATATATATACGTATTGCTATGTATTTGTATATATATGTATAGTTTTTTTTTGTTTTGTTCTCCACGTTCACGTAATCTTCTTTCCCCGCATCATTATCCTTTCTGTATGACCCAAAGGTTGACTGGTAGAGAATGCCTCTTGGCATTAAGTTCGCCTATTGTATAAACTTTTTGTGCAATAAAGTTTAAAATAAATAAATAAATAAAGTGCGAAGTAGTAAAGTAGTGAGGAAGTAAGTATCCTCACCGGAGCCTCCTCACCAGCACGGCCTTGGCGGCGTGCGCGTCGCGCATGTAGTAGCGGAGGGTGTCCGCCAGCTTCAGGTCCTGGTCTGACGCCATGCGACCTTCGATTTTCTGCAACACGTACATCGCAATCGAGGAATATTCACCAAGAAATACAAATGATTGTCCATACCAACTATACCCAAAACTGGAATTCAAGACCAAAAAAATCTACTACAATGTTGCCACTGCAATAAAATGATCGTACAGTCAGAATCAAAAGTAGCTGAACATTATAGAACTTTGTCACACTAAGTTTTGCGCAGCTTGAGTAAGTCAAACACTTTTTAAAACTGCGCAATGGTTAGTGTGACAAAGTTCTAAAATGTTCAGCTACTTTTGATTTTAACTGTACAATAGTATATACCTATTTCTTAAAAACATACGCCGACATAATTTGTTTATTGGTAATTTTAATTCTATATTATAAAGAAGTAATTTTATCGACTTATATTTACATAAATACTAGACACTTTAATAAAAACTTAACCATCCGCAATATTTGGCAGAAAAGTTGTTATTGAGCTTGTGTCACTTCAGGTGTTAATAACATTTGGTACACCATTTGAACAAACATGTTGTTGTTTCGTGCAGTGAGGTGCCGCAAAGGGATATTAATATAGGTATCATCATCATCATCATCAGCCCATTTAAGTCCCCACTGCTGAGGCACGGGCCTCCCTCAATCGCATGAGGGGTAATTGCCATACTCACCACGCTTGGCAGACGGGTTGGCGAGGGTTTTGATATAAATGCAGAGTTTTCCTTCTCTGGGTGCTGATGATCATGCCAGCAGCTTTACCTTAGTCGCCTTTTACGACACCTCGGTAAGAGTGAGGGTGGCCTATTCTACTCTGCCGGGGACCACACGGCTTTAATAATAAAAACTTAACCATCCGTAATATTTGGCAGAAAAGTTGTTATTGAGCTTGTGTCACTTCAGGTGTTAATAACATTTGGTACAACATTTGAACAAACATGCTGTTGTTTCGTGCAGTGAGGTGCCCCGCAAAGGGATATTAATATAGGAATCTTTGAATCTAAATCGTTTTAAACAATGCTATTGTGTGTTGAGTGAGTTGTCACGTGAACAACTTGCTAGGACCTAAGAGTCTTAAGGTGACGGGTAGGGCACACTAGCGACGCCAATCGATTTAATTTTTTAGCTACTAAACCAGATCTATTTTAAACAATTTCGGGGATACGACCTCTCGGCAAACACTTATACTATTTATTAAATAACCATGCACAAATGTTGGGTCCGTTTTTGTACGCGAAAAATTTATCAATTGTTCGCGTACGCGTTGGCCCCAACCTTCGTGCATAGTTAATTAATTTTCCTTACGAGTTATTTCGCCTACTACCGCCTTAAATCTAAAACCGTTTTAACCGTGGGAGAGCCAAGCTTCGGCATGAATGGGCCGGCTCGACCGGAGTGATACCACGGCCTCACAGAAAACCAGCGTGAAGCAGCACTGTGCTGTGTTTCGCTGCGTGAGTGAGGGTACCGGAGGCCCAAGCCGGAGGATAGGGGGGGGTTTAAAGGTTGGCAGCGCACTTGTGACTCCACTGGTGTCGCGGGTGTCCATGGGCGGCGGCAATTACTTACCATCAGGTGATCCGTCTGTTCGTCTGCCTACCTAATACATAAAAAAAAAACATGTGCAAAACTGGGCGAATTAATTACTGGACTGGTGGAAAACTTTATTCTGAGTAGTCAGAGATTCTGGCATTAGTGATGGTGAAGATGAAGATGTAATTAAGTTTCTATTTTTTGAGAAAATCCTTGTCATGAATTGTGCTAGCCTATACTAAGAAAATAAGCATATAACAAAAAGGTTGAAAAAACCTGAAAGCTTGATCTGACAACGACATAAGTGACATTGACAGATTTGACAGTGACGTATCTGTCGTAGTTTTTTTTGGTCTTGAATTCCAGTTTCGTGTATAGTATGGGGCCGTCCATTAATCACGTGATCTTTTTTTTAGCAATTTAGCATGTTTAAAAAATCGGCCCTAAACGGGACATCGTACAGTAGATTTTTTGCCGTGCCGTTACCCCATAGAATCAGGTCGTAGTTAAGCCAGAAGAAGGCATATGCATAGTAAGCAGATAAGGCAGTTTTTAAATCCGTACAAAGTTTTAACTCATAGAGGGCGTGCGCAAATTTTGATAATTTCGATTTTAGTTTGTTGATGTGTGTCTTCCAGTTTAAATTGGAGTCGATATCTATACCTAGTAGAGTACATGATGTTACTTTTGCAAGCTCTATATTATTGTACTCAACTGTACATCGAGTGAAGATTTTTGATGCGGTATAAACTCAATTAATTTAGTTTTAGAGAAGTTTATTATCAAATTATTTTCACCCAGCCAGTGAACTTATTTCATGAACGTATTTTTTAAATTGTTTTGAAATGTTTCTGTATTTTCATATACAAATAAAAGAGACACATCATCAGCAAATAAAATGCAGTCTGTATCAATGATTTTTGGTAATTTTCGCAACATTGAGATCTTCAAGAAATAAATCTAAACCTTCCTAAAAGGCCGGCAATGCCTTACCACTCCCTCTGGTGTGGCTGATGTCCATGGGCGGCGGTGATCGCTTACCATCAGGTTACTCGCTTGCTCGTTTGCCTAATTGTCAGTTGAGCCCATTTCGCGTGCGGAGGGTTAAGTCGGCCGGTGTCGCTCCCAACCAGCCGAGTTCTTCCAGAAAACCCATCAGGAGTTAGTTGGTGGACGCAGAATTAGTGGAGGGTAAATCCCCAAAGCCTCGCTCAACCGACGTAGAGTGGCCTGTCTATCGGTTTTTATAGGATGCATTTTGGTGAGTGTTCGAATGAGCTTCACGGCCTGATACCACCTTCTCCTTTCTCTACCAACCGAACATTACGGAAGACGACAGGAATCCACCCTTACACTGTGCAAGTTACACCAGCTCGTACTAAGGCGCTTTCTTGGTACGAACTGCTAAGGAATGGAACAACTTACTGGCTTCTGTAATTCTGTAAGTTCGAGAGTGAATAGGCTTTTTCTGGGCAAGCACGCTACATCTTAGACCTTATTGTCACTTTCTATTAGGTGAAATGATGTCAAGTGCAAACCCATTTAATATATAAAAAAAAAGACTGCCTGGGTTTTCCCAGGTAGTGTGCCCGGTGGCTGGCCACACCTCATCATCAGCCCATTTAAGTCCCCAATGCTGGGGCACGGGCCTCCCTCAATCACATGAGGGGTAATTGCCATACTCACCACGCTTGGCAGACGGGTTGGCGGAGGGTTTTGAATATAAATGCAGAGATTTTCCTTCTCTGGGATGCTGATGATCATGCCAGCAGCTTTACCTTAGTCGCCTTTTACGACACCTCGGTGAGAGTAAGGGTGACTTCGTTGTATGACATCCTTCCCTCGAAAATTCCTCGCCCCATCAACTGCCCTTTTCCTTCTTACCCTTTCCTCCTCACGTTATATTGAATATTTATGTAACTATATCAAATTGCATAAGATTATAGTAACAGTTTCTATGAATCTCCCAATTAACAAAGTTGTGTTGTCTAAATGTGTATGTCAGTGTACATTCTGTTTGTTTTAGGTGATGTTAATAATAACCCAAACTCAATCATCTGAAGAGAACCAGCTCATTTCTCACAAATTTCTTAAGGAAACGTGTCTCTTTAATCACTTGACATTAAGAGAGTCATCATCATCATCATTTCAGCCAATAGACGTCCACTGCTGGACATAGGCCTCCCCCAATGTCTCCACACAGATCGGTCCTGTGCCGCCGCATCCAATGGATTCCCGCGATCTTCACCAGATCGTCGGTCCACCTTGTAGGAGGCCTGCCACGGCTGCGACTTCCTGTGCGTGGCCTCCACTCCAGGACCTTTCATGCCCCAACGGCCGTCTGTTCTCCTCGCTATGTGCCCTGCCCATTGCCACTTGAGGCATGCAATCCTTTGGGCTATGTCGTGTAACCTTAGTTCTTCCTGCGGATCTCATCATTTCTGATACGATCCACGCAGGAAGACCTCCGAGCATAGCTCTCTCCATTGCTCTCTGGGTGACTTTGAGCCTCCTTAATCGCACATTGTAAGCGGCCAAGTTTCGGTTCCGTATGTCATCACTGGCAACACACACGCATTGAAGACTTTTGTCTTGGACACTGGGGTAGGTGGGGCCGAAATATATTGCGTAGCTTCCCAGCCACATTAAGAGAGTGAGGGTGGCCTATTCTACTCTGCCGGGGGGCCACACCTATTCACTCTAAAAGTACATGAACGGATTGTTTCTTAAACAACGCAATACGTTCGCGATCTCACATATGCACAATCTTAATACAGTAAGCTGTAAAACTGCCTTATTTAGAAAAAGCATCATAGGTATGGCAGTTAGGATATATAATAACTGCCAACGGACATATTAAAGGAATGAAATTGAATTTATTTAAGAATCGCTCAAAATGTTATTGCTTGACAAATGCATTATTTGTATTAATGACTTTTTATCGGATAACCTATGACTACAACTTATTTTAATTATTTTATTGAATTATTGACAAATTGACTGTATTGATTGACTATTTGAAATTATAAGTAATGTGCAGCTAATCTAATAATTTACCATTTCACTTCAAAACTTGAAATTTTAATATTTGTGTGCCGTAACTGGCAAAACATAGAGGACAAATTATTCATGTTAAGACCTTATTGTACTTTACCTATGTTTGGACGGAATAATCATTATCATTATCATTATCATTATTCGTTTCAATGCTATTTCTCAGCTCTGAAGGCTGGTTAAAAGTACAATTACGGGCATTACGCCAAGCAACTGATACTTAGTGTGTGATTACATTTGGGAATCTGTATGGTGTTCTGTTGGGTTTGTGTGTTCGTATGTTCGTCCTTGAAGAAATCGCCGTACAATTCGGCAGGTGTTCAGTATAGCAGCTTTCTGCATTGTGATAAAAGAGTTGTGCGGAAGATCTAACAGTTTAATGCTGTGATGTAAGTGTTTCGGTATCACTCCCTGTGCTGGAAAGTACGAGTGCACAATGTACACCTTGTCTAAATTCCATATTCTTAGGATTTCTTCTTTCAGCTCTGAGTATTTGTGTATTATCATTATTATCATTATTATTATCATTATTATCATTATTATCATTATTATCATTATCATTATCATTAAAAAAAAGGTACATACCCGGCACTTGTCGAAGGTATCCGCGGCCCTCGTGAGGAACCGCTCGGTGGGCGGCTGCTCGCGCGTGCCCAGCTGCGTCACGCACGACGAAAGCTTGATGTGCGCATCCGCTACTTCTACGCCGAGCAAACGAAACACATTTCACCCACAATGTAAGGTACACCATAATATATCCTCCAACCTGGTGTACTTAACAGAGCGGGGCGGTATTTCAACATCAGCTCACGGTTACAACTCCATAAGGTACAAGTTCGGGGCGATATGGAATACTGCTCCCATCTCTGTCAAGTCAACGCGGGTCGGAAGATACGTGCCTTCCTTTGTTAAGGGTACCAGGAACCAATGTGAGTCATCACGCCACCATGCATAGACTACAGCGACAATACAACAAGCTCCACAAAGCGTGTGAAAGTAGATATTTTCGCAAATAAGCCTCAAAAAATTCAGGCGTCAGGTGCTGCAATGCTTGACGCCTGAACCACCTACTCGTTAGAGAACACGTCACTAGTCTTGGATGTAATTAAATTTTATAAAGTTTTAGTTTATATCTTAACGCACTAATACACATTGCATGCCGTGGCAACCTATAAGTAAGGTGACACTTAGCTTTAAGATTATGTTTGTCTATGTTCTTATTTGCTTGTAACAGTGTTTATCTTGTTGGTTGTCCTAATAAAATAAAATAAAAAAAAAAATCTCTGGGCTGTGCACCTCAGTACCAACTTCTTCCGTTTGACCGCGTACAACGTAGGGCTGCTCGAATTGTCGGTGACTTGACTCCCTCTAATCACTTTCAAACTAATATGCCACATTGGCGTTTCTAAATTTAAACTTCATAAGAGGTGACCTACTAAAAAACATTCGATTATAGTGAATAATGCGATATTACTTCAACAAACGTGAATCGAATACTATAATAATGGAAAGAAAGTTATTTATATAAAGAGACGATCGTCTATTAAATTCTAATAATTCTCACAACATCTCATACGTTGACCGATTCCGTACTAAGTAGCTTAAGGCACTTGTGTTAAAGATGTCAGACAACAGAAGGAACACATACACATAACCCAAGTAGGTACTTATGTTCCATAGAAGGAGAATGACGAACCATTTTGGCTTTGAAGAATCTTATGAACCCTCAGAAGTAAGTATCAATAACAATACAGCTTATGTAGTTTGTTGAACGGTCGCGGCCGGAGTGTGAGTCATCATTGTCACAACAAATTGTGATAACCTACCGCATTCGGTTTCAGCGCAACAAACTCCAACAGTTCCTTCGCCCCTTCTAACCGATTATTAAAAACGACGTAGTTATGTTAGTGATGAGCGGGGTACAAATATGGCCTGAATGAGTCACTACTTGGACAAGCAATTCAAACCAAAACTGTTATCCAAATGCATCCTTCCTGTGATATTATAACAAAAATCACTTATACAAGTTTAAAGAAATGACCCACCCTTATTATTAGTTTTTGCCAACAGGGGAAATGAAATAAAAAATATTAATTAAATTCTTTGAACAGCTTGACTGCTTAAAATTAAATAAATTGGAGTTTACACTTCTTATGGAAAAAATTTACACAGTCAGAATACTAGAGATTAAATTTAAATCTAGTATGAAATTTAATGACATTAATATAATAATTCCATATTATTGACTAAATTCAAGTTTGACATGTAATTTAATTTGGACAAAGATAAATGTTATCTTCCAAATTGTATAAACACAATAGCATTGTCGCTATCCTATTATATTAAATGTTCAGCCCAGAATTTGGCCTACTCCAACTGCTTCTATGAGCATAATACTGCCAATGTCTCATCGGACTTCGGAACAGTTTCCGAATAATAATTTAAATAATCCCTTAAGACCAATAGAGGATTACTCTAGCCAATAGATTTAGTGACAAAACATAGAAGACAACTTTTTAAACATTATTCACCAAATATTCAGGGTCTTTTCTAACAAGAACTATAATTTTGGAATTGTTTTCTTAAAGAAATGAATATACATGTTCTATGTTAACAGAACACTGGTTAGCACAGTGTGAATTATTGATTAGTATAGATAACTATAAAGTCATAGTTTCGTTTCACAAGGAGTCCGCTATTAGAGGTGGTCACTTATTTTTTATTAAATAAACTCATTAAAGGGCTAAAATGCCGTAAGATGTTCGTCCCTCTCTATTGAACGAACTATTGAATATCTTGTGCAGAACTGGAGCGGTTTATTATTATTTGTGTGTATAGACCACCCTCATGTAATTACAATTTATTTGAACCATAATGGAAGATGTTCTGAAAAAAGTGTGTAATTGTAACAAGAAAGTAGTTGTATGTGGGGACTTTAACATTGAATATTTTAGGAAAGTTCACAACTCAATTCGTTTTTAAACCTTATTTAAATCTTTAATTTAACAATCTTTTTATTGAACCCACGAGAGTACTCCTACATCTCCTACTTGCCTTGATAATATTTTTTTGTGATTCTGACCATCACAAATCCTATAATAAACTTTATAAATCCGACCACAGTGGCAGGAAGTAGTCTTTGAACATCATGCTGCCCCCTCTTCATTGACATTTGTATACAGACTATTACTGTAATCGAATGGAAAATTTTAAAGAAAAATTCAAGAAAAATTTTCCTTTTCAAAAGACATACTTGATGATAATAATACATTGACCAACTGGATGACAAGTAGTCAGTGCGATAAAATCTGTATCTGATACTATATTATTACAAAGAAAACTTTTAAAGTAGAACCATACTATAAGATGAAATTTTAGTGACTGGGCTACAAGGGAATTTATAGAATTAGAACTAGATTATGAATTATACTCCCTTAAAGCACTTCTAGTAACACTAGAATGCTTGAATATGTAAAAAAATACTTCTAAAATATTTAAGAAAGTTTGTGCACACTTGCTAAAGCAAATTATTTAAAAGAAAAAATAAGTAAATCTGGCAATAAAATTAAAGCTGAATTGGGGTATCATTACTCAAGAGACTTGCAAGAACAAACTCTATGATACGCAAGATCTCTCTTAAAATAAATAATAAAATCTTTACGCTGCATGCTGAAATAGCGGACGCATTTGAATGCTTTTTTCTCCATATAGCAATCACTACTACTCAGTATTAGATTTCTTGTCCACATCTTGCTGGGGGAGAGTCTCTGCTGAAAGAATGTGTGGAGAAGTGGCAAGCTACTTTTTTGCTTAGTCATGTTTACTGACCATATAATTATAAAAACATTTAAGGACCTTAAGTAAAGAAAACTGAGGACCTATGGGTATTTCCAACAGAATTTTAAAATCCTATTATATCACTATTGCCCCCCCCACATTTAGCTATTCTATTAACAAATGTGTAGATACGGGTCACTTTCTCAATTTAATGAAATTTAGTAAATTGGTACCACTGCATAAGTCAGGGACAAATGGGACCCATGCAAATTTTAGACCATATCTATATTACCACATGTGAGTAAGATTCTTTGAAAAAATAATATTCCACTCAATTAGCAGCTCACTTTCAAAATAATAACTTATTCCTAATAACCAGTAACGGAATTCACTAAAGGGAAATCCACTACTGAGGGCACGAGTTGGCACTAATGAAACATGTCTTCATGCGGGAAAATAAGCAAGATGCTGTTGTTGTTTTTCTGCGATTAATCAAAAGCCTTTGATTGTGTTAACATGAAACTTTAATAATGAAGCTACGGCATTATGTGTCTTCAGACAATGCACTTTCCAATACTGAGCAATCATACCTTTCTTGTAGAATCCAAAAAGTGAGTGTTAAGTGGAATAAATTCCCTACTTGGCGCCCTCTACTCATGGGATTGCCGCAGGCTCCTAATTGGGACCCCTACTTTTTTGAAATTTATATAAATGACCTTCCTCACTTTACAAACGTACCTATGTGAGACTGTATGTTTGCCGATACACTTCCTCTGATTTTTTGAGGTTGATTAATAGGCTTAGCAAGTATTCGACGACTAAAAGATGCACTCTCACAAGTGGATATTGGTTTACTATAATATTTACTACTTAATCCAAAAGACTAAATGTGTTAAATTCACAATGCCAAATGTGAGGCAGGTTAATACAAATATAACCATAATAAGGAGCATCTTGCGCTCGTAAATTCAACAGTATTTCTAGGATCACTTAGATTCTAAGCTGCAATGGTGTCCCCATATTGATGTTCCTGGCAGGTAGACTAGTTCTGCTGCATATCAGTTAGAAAGATAGACCATAACTGATGTGAAACGCGAGGCTGTTTATTCAGCTACTTTCATAGCATCAATGTCATATGGTCTATTACTGATGGGGATCAGCTGCGGATATACAGACTATTTTCTATTACAGAAAGAGCATCCGCGCCATTTTATGGCCTTTATATCGCGCGACTCCCTTAGAGATTTGTTTTAAAGAAATCGACATACTTACCTGTGCTTCTCAATACATCCTTGTTGCCTATGTACTTACATAAGATCTCCATCTGTTCTCGAAGAAGTCCTGACTGTCACAGCTTAACACAGAAATAAGCACAGACTGGCCGTTCCAAATATCAGGCTCCATCAGGTTTTATTCATTTATAGGATTGAGGCAAAAAATGGTTTAATAAGTTACCTCAGATTATTATTGACCTTGCCCACACATAATTTTAAATTGTATATAAAAAACTGTTTAATGAAGAAAGGCTATTATAAAATAGACGATTTTTTGAATGACCATATTTAGTGGCCATATTAGTAACCCAAAAATTTACTAATATTTTAAGTTAAGGTGACATTTGTAAAACATTTCTTTTTTAAAAGATAACTGCTGGTTTTCTTGCTGGTGTCTTCTTGGCAGAAAACTACTTCCGAACCAGTGTAAACATGTTGACATTCCATAAGTGTTCTGTATGGACCTAAATTGCATAAACAATTTTCATTTCATTCAATTTCTTTCATTTCAATTTTTCCATTTCATTTCATTTCATTTCATTTCATTTCATTTCATTTCAAATATGATACTTTAAATAAATATATTATTCACCCAGACAACCGAACAACACAAGTAATTCATCACACGATGTTGTCCAGGGTGGGGATCGAACCCACGACCTATATATATGTAAAGAGAATGATCTCTTTAATTTGAATATTCGCGCGCGCTGCTTGTTCGTGAGTGAGCCGCTCGTTCCGCGTCAAGCTAGCTGTCATTGTCCAAAATGTCAAAGACAAATATGGTGAGATCATTGAATTATATTTAACTTGTTTGGTTAATTAATTCGTACTTTGTTTAGCTATATGCATCGGAGGTGAATAACCAAAATAACCTTTTACTGTCGTTTCTTTAATTTACAGGTAGATTTTTAGTTTTGTAAAGATTATATGATTGTTGTCACTACTCAATAAATAAATTGCATTCTTTATTTACAAGAGAAACAAATAGAAGTTTCATTTGCTCTTGCAAGTGAATTGCAACCTATTGTCTTATATTAACATTAAGGTTACTTTTATTTTGGAGAAATTCTGAAATTCAAATTATTGAAAAGAATGAGGAGATAGTACCAATCCTAGATTCGCTCCGCGGCAGTTTATTTTCTTTTGCATCAAATGCAAGCGCTTATATTGTGTGCCATACATTGTTTTTCTTTACCAGTAATATGTATTTATATTTTTAAACAAGAGATAATACGTTCCATTTTAATCAGGAATGTGTGTTTTAAATTTTTGGATGAATTTTACTACAAGATTAACATTGTACTCATCGATTATTTTTGGGGTACCTCACTATAGCTTAAAAGAACAAATAACATTGTCCAACGTTCAATGGACCACATTCATATTTTTAAACATGTCCATATTGATTTTTTATAGAAAAGACATAAAATGAAGAGACCATATTTTTTTCTTTTTTCAAAATTATGTCCCATTTTCATGCATAAATAATTAATTAAAATTCTTTTATATTCTAAATAGACATAAGCGCCAAATGACGTCATCGACGGCTGAATACAGCAATATTCCTTTGCTTATCATTGTTTTAATAAAAAAGGTACTACTGTCAAAGTAATAATACTGTGTCAACATTGTCAACGTCATTTATTCCTTCAACGTTGACAAGTTGTCTTGGGTTGGGGGGGGACAGTTGCATGTCATGGGTTTGGCATTTCGTAAATTAAAACTATAAATGTGCTAGCAAAGAAATATTACATTCTGCCGTCCGATGACGTCATCTTACGTTTTTTAGTTTTTAAATTTTTTGACTCAAGTAAATAAGCAATATAAAAAATGATAATATAAATACAGAAGTAAATAAAGAACTTGGTTTTTTGTTATAGACTTAGGCAATTTTGAAATGTTGTCCATTGCGGAAGAATGTGCTATTTTTACCATAGAAGATTTGATAAATATCATAACCGTCGTTACAAGGTTAAGTTGTCGTTGTCAAATTTTATTGAAGTGTTGGGCCCCAACTTCGTGCATAGTTAATTAATTTTCCTTACGAGTTATTTCGCTACTGCCAGCCCTTAATATAAACCGTTTTAAATAACCGTGGGAGAGCCAAGCTTCGGCATGAATGGGCCGGCTCGACCGGAGTGGATACCACTGCCCTCACAGAACACCAGCGTGAAGCAGCACTTTGCTGTGTTTCGCTGCTTGGTGAGGGTACCGGAGGCCAAGCCGGAGCGATAGGGGGGGTTTAAAGGTTGTCAGCGCACTTTTGACTCCAATGGTCAGCGGGTGGCCATGGGCGCGGCAATACTTACGCATCATGTGATCGTCTGTTCGTCTGCCTACCTAATACATAAAAAAAAAACATGTGCAAAACTGGCGAATTAAATTACTGGACTGGTGGAAAACTTTTATCTGAGTAGTCAGAGATTCTGGCATTAGTGGATGGTGAAGATGAAGAGTATTAAGTTTCTATTTTTTTAGAAAAGCCTTGTCAATGAATTGTGCTAGCCTATACTAAGAAAATAAGCATATAACAAAAATGTTGAAAAAACCTAAAGCTTGATCTGACAACGACATAATTGACATTGACAGATTTGACAGTGACGTAGCTGTCGTAGTTTTTTTTGTCTTGAATTCCAGTTTCGTGTATAGTATGGGCCCGGTCCATTAATCACGTGATCTTTTTTTTTAGCAATTTAGCATGTTAAAAAATCGGCCCTAAACGGGACATCGTAAACAGTAGATTTTTTGCGTGTCCGTTACCCATAGAATCTGTCGTAGTTAAGCCAGAAAGAAGGCATATGCATAGTAAAGGCAAGTAAGGCAGTTTTTAAAATCCGTCAAAGTTTTAACTCATAGAGGGCGTGCGCAATTTTGATAATTTCGATTAGTTTTGTTGATGTGTGTCTTCGTTTAAATTTGGAGTCGATATCTATACCTAGTAGAGTATATGATGTTACTTTTGCAAGGCCTCTATATTTATGTACTGCACCTGTACATCGAGTGAAGATTTTTGATGCGGTATAAACTCCATTAATTTAGTTTTGAGAAGTTTTAATTATCAAATTATTTTCACCCAGGGCCAGTGCACTTATTTCATGCTAATTTTTTAATTGTTTTGACAATGTTTCTGTATTTTCATATACAAATAAAAGAGACACATCATCATCAATAAACTGCGTCTGTATCATGATTTTTGTAATTTTTCGCACATTGAGATCTTCAATAAATAATCTAAACCTTCCTAAAAGGCCGGCAATGCTTTTATTTAAGTTTCTTACCACTCCCTCTGGTGTGGCTGATGTCCATGGCGGCGGTGATCGCTTACCATCAGGTTACTCGCGTTGCTCGTTTGCCTAATTGTCAGTTGAGCCCATTTCGCGTGCGGAGGGTTAAGTCGGCCGGTGTCGCTCCAACCAGCCGAGTTCTTCCAGAAAACCCATCAGGAGTTAGTTGGTGACGCAGAATTAGTGGAGGGTAAATCCCAAAGCCTCGCTCACCGACGTAGAGTGGCCTGTCTATCGGTTTTTATAGGATGCATTTTGGTGAGTGTTCGAATGAGCTTCACGGCCTGATACCACCTTCTCCTTTCTACCACCGAACATTACGGAAGACGACAGGAATCCACCCTTACACTGTGCAAGTTCCACCAGCTCGTACTAAGCGCTTTCTTGGTACGAACTGCTAAGGAATGGAACAACTTACTGGCTTCTGTAATTCTGTAAGTCGAGAGTGAATAGGCTTTTTCTGGGCAAGCACGCTACATCTTAGACCTTATTGTCACTTTCTATTAGGTGAAATGAGGTCAAGTGCAAACCCATTTAATATATAAAAAAAAAGACTGCCTGGGTTTCCCAGGTAGTGTGCCCGGTGGCTGGCCACACCTCATCATCAGCCCATTTAAGTCCCCACTGCTGGGGCACGGGCCTCCCTCAATCACATGAGGGGTAATTGCCATACTCACCACGCTTGGCAGACGGGTTGGCCGAGGGTTTTGATATAAATGCAGAGATTTCCTTCTCTGGGTGCTGATGATCATGCCAGCAGCTTTACCTTAGTCGCCTTTTACGACACCTCGGTGAGAGTAAGGGTGACTTCGTTGTATGACATCCTTCCCTCGAAAATTCCTCGCCCCATCAACTGCCCTTTCCTTCTTACCCTTTCCTCCTCACGTTATATTGAATATTTATGTAACTATATCAAATTGCATAAGATTATAGTAACAGTTTCTATGAATCTCCCAATTAACAAAGTTTGTGTTGTCTAAATGTGTATGTCAGTGTACATTCTGTTTGTTTTAGGTGATGTTTAATAATAACCCAAACTCAATCATCTGAAGAGAACCAGCTCATTTCTCAACAAATTTTCTAAGGAACGTGTCTCTTTAATCACTTGACATTAAGAGAGTCATCATCATCATCATTTCAGCCAATAGACGTCCACTGCTGGACATAGGCCTCCCCCAATGTTCTCCACACAGATCGGTCCTGTGCCGCCCGCATCCAATGGATTCCCGCGATCTTCACCAGATCGTCGGTCCACCTTGTAGGAGGCCTGCCACGGCTGCGACTTCCTGTGCGTGGCCTCCACTCCAGGACCTTTCTGCCCCAACGGCCGTCTGTTCTCCTCGCTATGTGCCCTGCCCATTGCCACTTGAGGCATGCAATCCTTTGGGCTATGTCTGTAACCTTAGTTCTCCTGCGGATCTCATCATTTCTGATACGATCACGCAGGAAGACTCCGAGCATAGCTCTCTCCATTGCTCTCTGGGTGACTTTGAGCCTCCTTAATCGGCACATTGTAAGCGGCCAAGTTTCGGTTCCGTATGTCATCACTGGCAACACACACGCATTGAAGACTTTTGTCTTGAGACACTGGGGTAGGTGGGCCGAAAATATATTGCGTAGCTTCCCAGCCACATTAAGAGAGTGAGGGTGGCCTATTCTACTCTGCCGGGGGCCACACCTATTCACTCTAAAAGTACATGAACGGATTGTTTCTTAAACAACGCAATACGTCGCGATCTCAACATATGCACAATCTTAATACAGTAAGCTGTAAAACTGCCTTATTTAGAAAAAGCATCATAGGTATGGCAGTTAGGATATATAATAAACTGCCAACGGACATTAAAGGAATGAAATTGAATTTATTTAAGAATCGCTCAAAAATGTTATTGCTTGACAAATGCTATTATTGTATTAATGACTTTTTATCGGATAACCTATGACTACAACTTATTTTAATTATTTTATTGAATTATTGACAAATTGACTGTATTGATTGACTATTTAAATTATAATTAATGTGCATGCTAATCTAAATAATTTACCATTTCACTTCAAACTTGAAATTTTAATATTTGTGTGCCGTAACTGGCAAAACATAGAGGACAAATTATTCATGTTAAGACCTTATTGTACTTTACCTATGTTTGACGAATAAATCATTATCATTATCATTATCATTATTCGTTTCATGCTATTTCTCAGCTCTGAAGCTGGTTAAAAGTACAATTACGGGCATTACGCCAAGCAACTGAACTTAGTGTGTGATTACATTTGGGAATCTGTATGTGTGTCTGTTGGGTTTGTGTGTTCGTATGGTTCGTCTTGAAGAAATCGCCGTACAATTCGGCAGGTGTTCAGTATAGCAGCTTTCTGCATTGTGATAAAAGAGTTTTGCGGAAGATCTAACAGTTTAATGCTGTGATGTAAGTGTTTCGGTATCACTCCTGTGCTGGAAAGTACGAGTGGCACAATGTACACCTTGTCTAAATTCCATATTCTTAGGATTTCTTCTTTCAGCTCTGAGTATTTGTGTATTATCATTATTATCATTATTATTATCATTATTATCATTATTATCATTATTATCATTATCATTATCATTAAAAAAAAGGTACATACCCGGCACTTGTCGAAGGTATCCGCGGCCCTCGTGAGGAACCGCTCGGTGGGCGGCTGCTCGCGCGTGCCCAGCTGCGTCACGCACGACGAAAGCTTGATGTGCGCATCCGCTACTTCTACGCCGAGCAACGAAACACATTTCACCCACAAGGTAAGGTACACATAATAATATCCTCCAACCTGGTGTACTTAACAGAGCGGGGCGGTATTTCACATCAGCTCATCGGTTACAACTCCATAAGGTACAAGTTCGGGGCGATATGGAATACTGCTCCCATCTCTGTCAAGTCAACGCGGGTCGGAAGATACGTGCCTTCCTTTGTTAAGGGTACCAGAACCAATGTGAGTCATCACGCCACCATGCATAGACTACAGCGACAATACAACAAGCTCCACAAAGCGTGTGAAATAGATATTTTCGCAAATAAGCCTCAAAAATTCAGGCGTCAGGTGCTGCAATGCTTGACGCCTGAACCACCTACTCGTTAGAGAACACGTCACTAGTCTTGGATGTAATTAAATTTTATAAAGTTTAGTTTAATCTTAACGCACTAATACACATTGCATGCCGTGGCAACCTATAAGTAAGGTGACACTTAGCTTTAAGATTATGTTTGTCTATGTTCTTATTTGCTTGTAACAGTGTTTATCTTGTTGGTTGTCCTAATAAAATAAAATAAAAAAAAAAATCTCTGGGCTGGTGCACCTCAGTACCAACTTCTTCCGTTTGACCGCGTACAACGTAGGGCTGCTCGAATTGTCGGTGACTTGACTCCCTCTAATCACTTTCAAACTAATATGCCACATTTGGCGTTTCTAAATTTAAACTTCATAAAGAGGTGACCTACTAAAAAACTTCGATTATAGTGAATAATCGATATGTACTTCAAACAAACGTGAATCGAATACTATAATAATGGAAAAGAAGTTATTTATATAAAGAGACGATCGTCTATTATAATTCTAATAATTCTCACAACATCTCATACGTTGACCTGATTCCGTACTAAGTAGCTTAAGCACTTGTGTTACAGATGTCAGACAACAGAGGAACACAAATACACATACACAAGTAGGTACTTATGTTCCAAGAAGGAGAATGACGAACACATTTTGGCTTTGAAGAATCTTATGAACACCTCAGAAGTAAGTATCAATAACAATAACAGCTTATGTAGTTTGTTGAACGGTTCGCGGCCGGAGTGTGAGTCATCATTGTCACAACCAAATTGTGATAACCTACGGCATTCGTTCAGCGCAACAAACTCCAACAGTTCCTTCGCCCTATCTAAACCTATTATTAAAAACGACGTAGTTATGTTTAGTGATGAGCTGGGTACAAATATGGGCCTGATATTGAGTCACTACTTGGGACAAGCAATTTCAAACAACTGTTATCCAAATGCATCCTTCTGTGATATTATAAAAAAAATCAACTTATACAAGTTTAAAGAAAATACCACCCTTATTATTATGTTTGCCAACAGGGGAAATGTAAATAAAAAAATATTAATTAAATGCTTTGACAGCTTGACTGCATTAAATGTAAATAAAATTGTGATGTTTACACTTCCTTATGGAAAAAATTTAACACAGTCAGAAAATGACTATAGATATAAATTAAATCTTAGTATGAATTTAATGACATGTAATAATAATAAATTCCATATTATTGACATAAATTCAAGTTTGACATGTAATTTAATTTGGACAAAAGATAAATGTTATCTTCCAAAATTGTATAAACGACAGATAGCATTGTCGCTATCATATTATATTAAATGTTCAGCCAAGAATTTGGCTACTCAATCTGCTTCTATTGAGCATAATACTGACATGTATAATCGGACTTCGGAAACAGTTCCGAATAATAATTTAAATTATCCCTTAAGACAATAGAGGATTACTCTAGCAAATTAGATTTAGTGACAAATAGAAAGACCAACTTTTTAAACATTATTCACCAAAATATTCAGGGTCTTTCTAACAAAGAACTAGAATTGGAATTGTTTCTTAAAGAAATGAATATACATGTTCTATGTATAACAGAACACTGGTTACAACAGTGTGAATTATTGATTAGTATAGATAACTATAAAGTCATTAGTTCGTTCACAAGGGAGTCCGCTATTAGAGGTGGGTCACTTATTTTATTAAATAACTCATTAAAGGCAAAATGCCGTAAAGATGTTACGTCACTCTCTATTGAACGAACTATTGAATTATCTTGTGCAGAACTGGAGCGGTTTATTATTATTTGTGTGTATAGACCACCCTCAGGTAATTACAATTTATTTGAAACCATAATGGAAGATGTTCTGAAAAAAGTGTGTAATTGTAACAAGAAAGTAGTTGTATGTGGGGACTTTAACATTAATATTTTAGAAAGTTCACAAAACTCCATTCGGTTTTTAAACCTATTTAAATCTTTTAATTTAAACAATCTTTTTATTGAACCCACTAGAGTAACTCCTACATCAGCTACTTGCATTGATAATATTTTTTGTGATTCTGAACCAATCACAAAATCTATAATAAACTTTATAAATTCCGACCACAGTGGGCAGGAAGTAGTCTTTGAACATCATGATGCCCCCTCTTCATTGACATTTGTATACAGACCTATTACTGTAAATCGAATGGAAAATTTTAAAGAAAAAATTCAAGAAAAATTTTCCTTTTCACCACTTGATGATAATAATACTATTGACCAACTGTATGAACAAGTATTCAGTGCGATAAAATCTGTATCTGATACTATATTTACAAAGAAAACTTTTAAAGTAGACAATACTAAGATGAAATTTAGTGACTGGGCTACAAAGGGAATTTATAGAAGTAGAACTAGATTATTTGAATTATACTCCATTAAAGCAACTTCTAGTAACACTAGAATGCTTGAATATGTAAAAAAATACTCTAAAATATTTAAGAAAGTTTGTGCACTTGCTAAAGCAAATTATTTAAAAGAAAAAATAAGTAAATCTGGCAATAAAATTAAAGCTACTTGGGGTATAATTAATAAAGAGACTTGCAAAACAAAATCATATGATACCAAGATCTCTCTTAAAATAAATAATAAAAATCTTTACGCTGATGCTGAAATAGCGGACGCATTTGAATCTTTTTCTCCAATATAGCAATCACTACTACTCAGTCATTAGATTCTTGTCCACATCTTGCTGAGTCTCTGCTGAAAGAATGTGTGGAGAAGTGTCAAGCTACTTTTTGCTTTAGTCATGTTACTGACCATATAATTATAAAAACATTTAAGGACCTTAAGTTAAAGAAAACTGAGGACCTATGGGGTATTTCAACAGAAATTTTAAAATCTATTATATCTACTATTGCCCCACATTTAGCTATTATATTTAACAAATGTGTAGATACGGGTCACTTTCCAAATTTAATGAAATTTAGTAAAATTGTACCACTGCATAAGTCAGGGGACAAAAATGACCCATCAAATTTTAGACCAATATCTATATTACCAGCAGTGAGTAAGATCTTTGAAAAAATAATATTCACTCAATTAGCAGCTCACTTCAAAATAAATAACTTATTTCATAATAACCAGTACGGATTCACTAAAGGGAAATCCACTACTGATGCAGGAGTGGCACTAATGAAACATGTCTTCAATGCGTGGGAAAATAAGCAAGATGCTGTTGGTGTTTTCTGCGATTTATCAAAAGCCTTTGATTGTGTTAACCATGAAACTTTAATAATGAAGCTACGGCATTATGGTGTCTCAGACAATGCACTTTCAATACTGCAATCATACCTTTCTTGTAGAATCCAAAAAGTGAGTGTTAATGGAATAAATTCTACTGGCGCCCCTCTACTCATGGGAGTGCCGCAGGGCTCCATATTGGGACCCCTACTTTTTTAAATTTATATTAATGACCTTCCTCACTTTACAAAAGACCTATGTGAGACTGTATTGTTTGCCGATGACACTTCTCTGATTTTTAGAGTTGATAGGCTTAAGCAAGTATTCGACGACGTAAACGATGCACTCTCACAAGTGGTATATTGGTTTACAACTAATAATTTACTACTTAATGCCAAAAAGACTAAATGTGTTAAATTCACAATGCCAAATGTGAGGCAGGTTAATACAAATATAACCATAAATAATGAGCATCTTGCGCTCGTAAATTCAACAGTATTTCTAGGAATCACATTAGATTCTAAGCTGCAATGGGGTCCCCATATTGATGTCCTGGCAGGTAGACTTAGTTCTGCTGCATATGCAGTTAGAAAGATAAGACAACTAACTGATGTTGAAACGGCGAGGCTGGTTTATTTCAGCTACTTTCATAGCATCATGTCATATGGTCTATTACTATGGGGATCAGCTGCTGATATACAGACTATTTTCGTATTACAGAAGAGAGCCATCCGCGCCATTTATGGCCTTAGATCGCGCGACTCCCTTAGAGATTTGTTTAAAGAAATCGACATACTTACCGTGGCTTCTCAATACATCCTTGATTGCCTTATGTACGTACATAAGAATCTCCATCTGTTCTCGAAGAAGTCTGACTGTCACAGCCTTAACACCAGAAATAAGCACAGACTGGCCGTTCCAAATATCAGGCTCCATAAGGTTGGTAGTTCATTTATAGGATTGAGCATAAAAATGTTTAATAAGTTACCTCAGATTATTATTGACTTGCCCACACATAAGTTTAAATTGTATATAAAAAACTGTTTAATGAAGAAAGGCTATTATAAAATAGACGATTTTTTGAATGACAATAATTTAGGGCCATATTAGTAACACAAAAATTGTACTATATTTTAAGTTAATGGTGACATTTTGTAAAACATTTCTTTTTAAAAGAGTAACTGCTGAGTTTCTTGCTGGTGTCTTCTTGGCAGAAAACTACATTCCGAACCAGTGGTAAACATGTTGACATTCATAAGTGTTCTGTATGGACCTAAATTGAATAAACAATTTTCATTTCATTTCAATTTTCATTTCATTTCAATTTTCATTTCATTTCATTTCATTTCATTTCATTTCATTTCATTTCAAATATATACTTAAATACATATATTACACCCAGACACCGAACAAACACAAGTATTCATCACACGAGTGTTTGTCCAGGGTGGGGATCGAACCCACGACCTATATATATGTAAAGAGAATGATCTCTTTAATTTGAATATTCGCGCGCGCTGCTTGTTCGTGAGTGAGCCGCGTCGTGTCGCGTCAAGCTAGCTGTCATTGTCAAAATGTCAAAGACAAATATGGTGAGATCATTGAATTATATTTTAACTTGTTTGTTAATTAAATTCGTACTTTGTTAAGCTATATGCATCGAGAGGTGATAACAAAATAACCTTTTACTGTCGTTTCTTTATTTACAGGTAAGATTTTTAGTTTTGTAAAGATTATATGATTGTGTAACTTACTCAATAAATAAAATTGCATTCTTTATTTACAGAGAAACAAATAGAAGTTTCATTTTGCCTCTTGCAATTGAATTGCAACCTATTGTCTTATATATATTAAGTTACTTTTATTTGGAGAAATCTGAATTAAAATTATTGAAAAGAATGAGGAAGATAGTACCAATCCTAGATATCGCTCCGCGGCCAGTTTATTTCTTTTTCATCGAAATCAAAGCGCTTATATTGTGTGCCATACATTGTTTTTCTTTTTACAAAGTAATATGTATTTATATTTTAAACAAGAGAATAATACGTTTCATTTTAATCAGAATGTGGGTTTTAATTTTTGGATGAATTTTACTACAAGATTAACATTGTAATCAATCGATTATTTGGGGTACATCACTAGAGCTTAAAAAGAAAATAACATTGTACCAACGTTCAATGGACAACATTTCATATTTTTAACATGTCCATATTGATTTTTTATATGAAAATAGACATAAAATGAAGAGACCCATATTTTTTCTTTTTTCAAAATTTGTCCATTTTCATGCATAAAATAATTATTAAAATTCTTTATATTCTAAATAGACATAAGCGCCAAATGACGTCATCGGACGGCTGAATACAGCAATATTCCTTTGCTTATCATTGTTTTAATAAAAAAGGTACTACTGTCAAAGGTAAATAATACTAGTGTCAACATTGTCAACGTCATTTATTCATTCAACGTTGACAAGTTGTCTTTTTTTTGACAGTTGCATGTCATGGGTTTGGCATTTCGTAAATTTAAAACTATAATGTGCTAAGCAAAGAAATATTTTACATTCTGCCGTCCGATGACGTCATCTTACGTTTTTTAGTTTTTAATTTTTTTCTCAGTAAATAAGCAATATAAAAAATGAATAAATATAAATAAAGAAAAGTAAATAAAGAATTGGTATTTTTTGTTATAGAGCTTAGCAATTTTGAAATGTTGTCCATTGCGGAAAGAAATTGTGCTATTTTAACATAGAAAGATTGATAAATTCATAACCGTCGTTACAAGGTTAAGTTGTCGTTGTCAAATTTTATTGAAGTGTCAAATGTGGCCTTTTATTTTGGCCCAACTTTACCTTTATGCTTTGAAGTCATCCGGTCCACTTTAACAACAGCATCCTTGAGGTGCGAGTAGTACTCCTGCAGGAAAGAGGTCTCCTGTTCAAAGAAGTCGTTGACGTCACGCACCGTCGCTCCCAGGTAGATCTCGTCTGTGGTTGTGGTCATTGACCTCATCTGTGGAAGAGACAATTAGACTTTTATATTCTCGTCACCATACATTAAGAGTGCGGCGGAGCGTCGTTCAAATTCAATTCGCGGCAAGCTTCGCCTTTACTCGGACATCTCGCTATCTCTGTCGAGCCACCCGCGACCTTTACGTGCGAGAAACAGCAAGATAGCTGTTTGAAATTAGTAATAAATTGTGTGCATTTGCAAATACCGAAAATGATGAATGAAACTTGTTTTTTTTATGACATAGATGGCGAACGAGTAGATGGATCACCTGATGATTGTATTTTGATTTTCTTTAAAACATTGTGTAACTAGACAAGCTGTGTCTCTGTTAAATTTTCATAATGAATTATTAAGTTTTTAATATAAAACAAATAGTCAGAAAATAGGTCATTAACATGGAAAAAATTATGAAATGTAATCACATAGGTATATTTTTAAGTGGATAAATATTTTTAAGAGCAGGTATTCACCGAGTACTAGACAAATACTTCCTTAATCCGAGTAACAACAATGAAACTTCGAGATATCCTCAAATTGCAAATTATTTTGGTATTACGTTTGTATGGGAAATACGTTGTTCGCCGGACCCTTAAGTCAACAGACAGACAGACAAATACGTTTTTTTTTTTATGAGAGGTGGCAGACGAGCAGACGGATCACCTGATGGTAAGGAATTCCGCCGCCCATGGACACCCGCAACACCAATGGAGTCACAAGTCAATAAGTAAGTTCTTTATTGTGTTTGGAAAAGAAGGTTACAAAAATGATAAATAACTTGATCCAACTTTTTCAGACGTATCCACAATGGACAACACATTTTTTTTTTCCAAAATGAACAATGCCGTTTTATAGATTATTCTGATAGGATTGTAAGAAAAATTGTTTTAGAATGTTTTAAAAGATATTTAAGGAGAAATTAAATATAATGTAAAAGACGCCTTTGCTCACGTTGACTTAAGAAAAAGGAAAATGGCTGACAATGACTAGTGAATAATGACTGAGACAACCTTTTTTTATTGTATAGCACAGAACTCAGGACTACGTCACTTTCTGCATTTTTAACTATCTATTTATTAATTTTTTTCTTCAATAAAAACTTACAGGTCACCTTTTTTTCTTTCTTTATTCGAAAAGCATATAAAAATTGTAAAATATTATTTTGTCGTATTGTACATTATGGTTATACTTAATTATAAACCATAACCAAATTTGGTTTCCTAATTTTATAATCTAAATATCCCTGGTTTCTTCTTATGGTATCTGTTGATTCTATAAGAAGAAGACTCCCTTGGTGGCTCAGTTCTAGCTTCGAAATTAAAATGAATGCATGAATGAATGAATGAATGAATACTGCATTTATTTCGACACACATATATAAGACAGGAGAGAAACAGAGGTTTTATACACAAAATTTTGACATAACAATACAAAAAACAAAACAGTTACAATAATTACATGCAAGAAAATGCGTGTGCCGAAACAGGCGCCCGCTCAGCATAATGTTGTGACGTGGCGGGTTACCCGTGTGTCGTTTGTCTGTTGCGGTATTTTAAGTAGGGTAGACATGTTTGTCGGAACAGACACACATCACTAGGGGCAGCTTAAATGCGACCTTACCAGACCAGTAAACAGGTCCATCTTCCCCCTTGGCTTGGCGCACAGATCCTGCTCGTACTCCAGGAAGACTCTAAGGTGCGAGTCGTTCCTGAAGACAGGGTGAGCCGCCAGGCGCTGCAAGAACACCTCGTGCATGGCGACTGTCTTCTTAAATGTCGCCAGGTATTCACTGAGGGAGATGATGGAAGAAAATATGAATCACAACATCACATACATTGATCTGACTCCGAGATAGGTAGCTCAAGTACTTGTGTTACGGATGTCAGAATCATCAGTGGGATTACAAATATATACCGTTATTTTTTTATCGTTTACATCACGAAAACCTCATAATAGTTATCGTAAGTGAAGTCCATTTAGCATGTTAGATCAACAAAATAACCGAAGAAATATCAGCTATAATGTATCAATACGGGGATTATCACGATATTTATTATGTGAAACAACATTGTGTACTCACATATTTGGCTCGACGTTTCGGCTACGTTACAGCAGCCGTGGTCGCGAGCGGACCACCGCCGGAGGCACCGGGCGGAGTGGTGAGTCCGCTCGTGACCATTACCTACATTGATACATTATAGTTATAATGCAACTTGAAAATCTAAAAAACTAAATATCAGCTATTCCATGTAATATAGAATACCCAGCAGTAATGTATGGAACAGCTGTTTATTTTAGCTTATTTTGTTGATCTAACATGCTAAATGGACGACGGAATTATAGATCACACATACAGAGAAAAATCGTAAACTATAAATTAATTGTTTTTTTTTATGTGATAGGACGGCTAAGGAATGGAACTCTCTGCCGGAAGATGTGTTCCCTGAAAGATATGATCTGGAAATATTCAAGAAAAGAGTGAATAAGCTGTTACTAGACAGATATGATCCATCCTCGGCCACGTCATCATTTACCATCAGGTGAGATTGTGGCCAAATGTCTGGCCAAATAAAAAAAAAAAGGTATCAGACGAGCTGACGGATCAACTGATAGTTAGCAATTGTCGCCGCCACGGTTTGAAATTATCAAGATAAATATGTCCTTTGATAATTATCGAGATAATTATCAAGATAATTATCCGATAATTATCAAACAGATATAAGCCTAGTAATCCTTTTTTAACTGATATTACATATCAATATTTTACGTTAGAATCAAGTGATTAAAATAAATTAGAGACATTTTACAATCAAGGTCAACTTTTATTTTTTTACTTTTATAATTTCGTGTATAATAACTTGCAAACCAAAATACGAGCAGTTAATCAACTAATTATATAATACTTTTACAACGATAATACTTGTACTTATTTAATTAAAATAAATTGATGAGTGGAATATCATCTTCATCAACCTCAACTGCGTTAACTGGACGGGGGTTTTCTGTATCTGAATAACAAATGGCAAATATTTTCGATTATACTTATCAAGATATTTATCAACCAATATTTATCTTGATAATTATCACTTCAAACCCTGGTCGCCGCCCATGGACACCTGCGACACCAGTGGACTCACAAGTGCGCTGCCAACCTTTAAACCCCTACCCCTTTTTCTCCGGATTGGGCCTCCGGCACACTCACTCACGCAGCGAAACACACCACAGTGCTGCTTCAAGCCGGTTTCCTGTGAGGCCTTGGTATCACTAGAGGTCTAGTAATTTAAATACCGGGCCGTGATCTCAGGGTCCTAGGTTCGATATCCGGGTCGAGCAATAAGTATGTTTCGATTTTTTCGAACACTGCTCGGGATTGTGATCACCAATCTGCATTCGGCAAGCGTGGTGATTTTTTGATTATTTTTTTATGAGAGGTGGCAGACGAGCAGACGGATCACCTGATGGTAAGCAATTCCGCCGCCCATGGACACCCGCAACACCAGTGGATTAAGCCTAATCCCATTAAAAGTAGCTATGACTTGATTTCTATGATGGAGACCTTTGCCCTGCAGTGGGACAGTCTATAGGCTGATACGTTACTTTGGTATCATTCCGGCCGAGCCGGCCCATTCATGCCGAAACGTGGCTCTCCCACGGTCAATAAACTTGACTAGAAACATAGAGTACTCACTCCTCGAGCTCCTCCTTCATCTTGAGGAACTCCTCTCGCGTGAGCGCACCTTCGCCCTCGCCGAGCCGCTGGAGCTTCTCGCGCGACGCGTCGAAGTCCGGCCGAGGGGGCGCCGGCGGGATCTAACGGGAAAAAATAAACTATGTATGTCAAACTAATATTGTGAATATGCGAGGGTAGTCGACCTGCGTCCCGACGGTAGTAGAATAGTTACTCCCTCAATACTTAAGGTGACGGGTAGGACACACTAACGACGCCAAATAAACTCTAGCGGTCAAGGTAGTTACAGAAAACCGGCGTGAAGCAGTGCATGCGCTGTATTTCGCTGCGTGAGTGAGGGTACCGGAGGCCCAATCCAGGGGAAGGGGGTTAAAAGGTAAGCGGCGCACTTGTGACACCACTGGTGTTGCAGGCGTCCATGATATTAGAAATCGTATATTTGATTGTCATTTACAAATGCCTGAACTAGGCGAGCCTGAGAAACAGGTTCGCCTAGTTCAGGCATTTGTATTTATCTCTGACCTTATTGTAATAGGTTTACATATTTATTATTTGTGTAAAATTATTATCTGAATAAATTGAATTGAATTGATTTGCAAAACCTTGATGTAGCACTTGTATGGATTCCTGGTCACAGTGGTATTCGAGGCAATGAACAGGCAGATTTTTGGGCTAAGGAAGCCATTAAGCTTGGTTCCCCTCGCCAGCAGAACTTCGCACACGATATTCTACCCCAGGCTTCCAACACCTTGGTGGAAGATTGGCAAGATAGATTTAACGATTCTTCAAGATCTAAGGGTCGTCACTTCGCAAGTATACAGCCGGTGATCCCACGTCGTCCATGGTTTTTCAAAAGAAAAGCAATAGAAAAATCCATAGTATCCACCATCATTCGCTTGCGAATAATTGGACATGCCTGCACTCCAGTCTTCGCGTATAAGATACGCGTAAAAGACTCGTCACTCTGCGAATGTGGCCTAGAGGAGGGTACACCGGAACACATTTTCTTCAACTGTCGGAAATATTCCACTTCGTTGTATGACATCCTACTCTCAAAAATTCCTCGCCCCATCAACATCCCTTTCCTCCTTTCCCTTACCTTCTTACGTTATATTGAATATTCATGTAACTATATCAAATTGTATAATATAAGATTATATGTAGTAACAATTTCTATGAATCTCCCAATTAACAAAGTTTGCGTCTTGTGTGTCTAAATGTGTATGTCAGTGTATGTTTTAGGTGGTGTTTAACAATAACCTAAACTCAATTATTTGAAGAGAATCAGCTCATTACTCAACCAATTTTCTAAAGAACGTGTCTCTTTAATCACTTGACATTGGCAGAGTTGTCTCGTAAGAGCAACAGCAAGCCATAAAAAAAAAAGATGTTTCGGGCTTTTTGTAATCATCCCGCAGTTGTGTCCATTTCGCGTGCGGTGGGTGAAGTTTGCTGGTGTCACTCCAACCAGCCGAGTTGTTCAAGGAAACCTATCAGCGCCTTGGTGTTGCTGAAGATTTCCTGGAGACTTGTCTGGGTTTCCCAGGTAGTGTGCCCGGTTGCTGGCCACCCCATATGCACTCTAAAACTACATGAGCGGCTGTTTCTTCCTTCTCCATGCATGCTCTGCATAGAGGGCTGTCTGTAACACCTTCATTGAACAGATGTTTGTTAAAACTGCCATGCTCCGTTAGAGCACTCGTCACTAAACGGAGGTTTGGCTTATTAAGTTGTAGAAATTGTCTGGAGAGACGGGGATCCAATTGCAGTAGGGTTAGTTTCGCCTGTCTATATGCCTTCAGACTGCTCCAATAGTTGTTGTGTAGAGATTTAGTATGATCTAAAATTCAATGTTTCAACCAGTTGTGAAAGCGCTCACATTATACTAAAATTGATTTCTGTGCATTCTCACCGAAAGTCATTCGTACTGGTACCTAGGTATTTGTACCATGACTACGTTTCGCTCACAGAACAAGTGGGCGAGTTGTTGCAGGAAAGAGGACTTCAGGCTCCAAAGCGATAACTTGGGAAGCTACCGGGACAAAACGGTAAGATTATGATGAAGTATAATATAAGAATTTATACTTACAATATACCCAGCATACTGCTCATTCTCCTCATATCTATCGTGAAGCCACACAAACTCCTCGTGCTGACGAACGACAACGAACTCGGGCTTCTGAAACTCTGGTAGCGTAGTCTTAGTGTGCACCGTGAACTTTACTTTCTCTTTCTCACTTAGCGCATCTGATATGTCTACCTGGAAACAGAGAGAGAACAAAAACATTTTTATTACTAACACCTGATAAAGATAAAAAAATCTTTATTAAATTTTGGTCCATACAGAATGCTTATGAATGTCAAATTAGGTACAAATATTATCATCTACCGCTGATTGGGAATGTCGTTTTCTACTGAGAAGACACCAGAAAGAAACTCAGTAGTTACCCTTTTCAATTATGACATGATGTCACATAGCCAATAGAAGGAGTGATTGTAGCTCATTGCCTTTTACGATCCAGTGGCGCCGCCAACAGATTTTAATTGATTAAAAGACATTTAAAATAACGCCACGCCATTCATTCACATGGTCAGCTAGGCGGTGATGGAAAACATCGTGAGTAAACCTGCACGTTTCGAATAGTTTCTGATAGGTGTAACCATTCTTCTCATTAGTCTGGTTCCCCTGTCAAAGGGTTGTGAAGGTCAGACGGCAATCGCTTCATTGTAATTACCAGACTCTCCAAATCCTGAATCATGGTCCAAGCGTACCCTGGGCTCCAGAGCGACAGCTTTGGACGCAACCGGGAATCACACGCTAGGATGGGTAGGGGGAGATTTATTTCTTCAAGACTTACTGGATTTATGATTTAGAAGATGGAGATTCTCCATTACCAGATATGGGTGATTCTCCGAAATTTGACCTTCCGGTTTCTTCGTGTCTGATTATTATGGGATCAAAAATATTGTTCAAATTAGAATTGTAAATTGAAATAAGACCACGTAAAGACACCTACCCTTCTTTCAATTTAAACTTCTTCTGATTTTAATATAAACTTCTAATTTGAACAATATTTTTGAGCCCATAGAAATCAGACACGAAGAAACAGGAAGGTCAGACTTCGGAGAATCACCCATATAGTTATTTAGATTTTCGCGTTGCATTATAACTACAATGTATCAATACGGGGATTAACACGATATTTATTATGTGAACTCACATATGCCGAACGTCGAGCCAAATATGTGAGTTCACATAATAAATATCGTGTTAATCCCCGTGTTGATACATTGTAATCACCCATATATCAAAATATAGATAGATAGACTTTTTAATAGGTAGAGGTAAGTTGCTTTTCACTGTTTCCTTTAGGCTACAGTACCATGTCTTATTTGTTCTTATTTGTATTTCATCCAGATTCGATTTTGGATCAAAGCTCACTTGCCTGTCAAAGTAAATATATTTGTTGCCATATTCATCACGCACAAAGGACCGAAAGAGAGTCTAGGTGTGGAAAAAGGAGTCCATTTTACATTACATTGTTGCCATATTCAATTTCCTTGTTGTCTACACACCGACCAACATCAGAAGGCACTTCAGTGACATTGGTAAGACTTTTGCCACGTGCCAAATAACAGTGCCACCCTATATTGTAATCGGTTTTCTGATACTATAGTAGTTCATTACGAGTCCTACTTTTTTGCTTTCGACATTGTTTGGTCATGATAATATCTAGGTATTCTGTCTGCCACTTATCACATAAAGCAAAATAGCATTTTTTTACTTCGTCGTCGTCAGCCCATTGCTGGGGAACAGGCCTCCCTCCATCACATGAGGGTTAGTTGCCATATTCACCACGCTTGGCAGACGGGTTGGCGAGGGCTTTGATATAAATGCAGAGTTTTCCTTCTCTGGGTGCTGATGATCATGCCAGCAGCTTTACCTTAATTTTTACTTAAGTTAGTTAAAGCACAAGACTAGTTTTTACCAATAAGCTATTATCAGCTAAAGACACATTCTCTGCCGGGGCCTTCTCCACCTTGGCATCGAGAGACGCGGGCTGGTGCACCGCTGTTGACAGAGGGTCGTGGCTACTGTCTTCAACACAATCCTGCAAAGAAAATAATTAACATAAAGACCAAAATGATCGGTAAATTTTTGTAAAACGAATATAACTAAAACCCGTCAAGTACATTCCATCCATCTTATTACAAAACACATTCTAATGTTATTACCGCACAAAAGATCATGCCATGCCGTTTCCATGTGCTATGTTAAAAGGGGCTGGGACGAGTTAAGTTCCGGAATTATTCTTAAATCGTATTTTGTAATAATAAGATAAGGGGATAAGAGTGTAATTAATGTGAATAATATTTTATTACCGCTAAATATCCCATTTTCAGAATTAAACTATTGTTAGAGTTGCAAAGCATAGTGCAAAAAATATATAAGGTAATTATGCTACAAGCAAACACCACAAAATATTTTTAAAGACATTAACATAATATTCCTATCGTATCCGTTAATATAATCGGCAGTAAACGAAAAAATTAATTATCAACAATGCATCCACGTCATGAAAATTAATTCTCCGAAATACGATGATATATACCTCTCTAAGCTTGAATATTCAGCCTTGACGCTTCGGCAGAAAGGATATGATTAATATTGAGCTAAACACTAGCTAATAAACGGTTTATTATCTTTTAATTGTCCAATAACAATGAATGCAAGTTTTCATGTTTTCGGCGACGCCCCCTAAAATAACTTAAATTTAGTGATTGTTAAGACTGGTCCCAGGCAGAAAATAACTTACCATCATCTTGAAATTAGTGGTTTAGAACAAAGTTGGTAGATTAATAGCAAATTTACGAAATTATTTTGTGAACAAACTCAAAATAATAGCGGCCCAAGGATCGCGAACAAGTTATTTGACAGCTGTCATGACAGGACAATTTTGACAGCCGAAATTTATCCCTACTTTATGGTTTAATTGTAAGGTCTAGTGTACACAAAGGATAAAAAAGTCGTGGAAATATTCACAGCATTTCAGTTTTCTTTTTCGCAAAACCTAAACTAAAGAAAAGGAAAAATGTCACCTTGACTTAACTTTGAATCTCTGTCACCTTGACACAGCAGCTGTCACTCAAACAAAAAGTCTCGTTTCGTTTTTTCGCTCGGGATGATATCATTCCGGGATTTAAAATGCAAATAAAACATTAGAAACTATCGGGGTACAAATTTAACATGTTATCATGGCCGACCGTCTCCGTCAAATCGCCCAAAGGCTTAAAGATAAGGTACATTTGCCACAACTAACCACGACCGGTAGAGAAAAAGTCGATCAAATTCTGACGAAATATGCGCCCACAGTGAGGGTCAGCGATATTGCAGACAAATTTAGACAAGAGACTATAACTAAAAGAGTGCAGGAATTAGTAAGCAGGTATGAAAAATTTACGGGTGTCGAAGAAATTATGGCCATACAAAACACAGTCATTGAAGCTCAAGTGAGTACAGAATTCTTGACATTTGATTGAACAGTGAATTATTACTCTTCCCAATACCTTGCCTATACCTAGCTAAGTTGTACGATCAGAATCAAAAGTAGTTTAACTTCGTACCATGTCGAACTAACATTTTTACGTACCTGTATGTTACCCTGCGGAAGATTCGATTCGGACCAATCCCGTTTGGTTGGTGACCTTGTGTTATAATCACAATAAGTATTAAGAACACGATTCGGACCAACTTTTTACTTGTTTAGGTGGTATGATTTGGTATTTTGGTAGCCTTTGGTTGGTACACTGGTAAGAACTGACCAACCTGAGAGATAGATATGGTCGCCAGCAAATAGTCTGTTTATACGAAATAGATTGTAATCATGGTATTGTAATCGAGAAATAAAAACACAATTAGTACCTACTTGCCGACGGAGTTTAATTACATCAATGCCTGTTCCCGCTATCAATAACCATGACACGGTCTCTAAAACCCCTTAAAAACTGACTATAATAGGCAGAACAGTTACTATGACATGGCACTAAAGTGATAAGCTACTTTTGATGCTGACCATACAATTAATATTAGTCTGTATTATTACTATATGGAAGGTGAATATTAGAGGAGGCTTATACCGCTACAGGAGGTCCTAACAAAAATACTAACATAGACTAAGTGAAAAAGTTATTAACAAATACAGTTATATTGATGTTTTTGGAATGTAACTTTTACTGTTTGAAATAGGGAAATAAAAAGTTTTTATTATTATTTTATTTATTGTATAACAATGAATTATTACTCTTCCTAATACCATGCCGATACCTAGCTTAGTTGTACTATTAATATTAGTCTGTATTGTTCTACGTGTAGCCTAACCATACCGCAGGCATACTGAGTGTCATTGTGTGTATCATTTATTGCATGTCACATGAAAATAATTAGTTACAACTATGGATAGATACAATGTGACGCCCTGTAAGGACATAGCAACATAACAAAGGGCCCACTAAGTTCCTGCATCCTACGTAAATTATAGAATATTATTAACAATAACAATATATACTCGAAGTTGAACAACTCAACTGAGTCTGAGTTTTGAGGCGGCTTTTAGCGCGTTCCGCGGAAAAATAATCTATTTGCTGGTATACGTATCGATTTCAATTAGGAAAATACTAATTAATTCTGGAACAATTGTTGCCTGTGGATCACGAAGTGTTTTGTGTCTACGTTATTGTAATCTGCTTAATTTCATTGTGTAAATAATCCCAAGTTAAGATTAACGACAGAATATTCAAGTGGTGGTGTGTGAATTTCGAGATTTACATTTTGTAATGTAAAGTGGACTCCTTTTTCCGCACTTAGAGTCTCATTTGGTCCATTGTGCATAGGTTAGGTTAGGTATATGTTTACATTTTGTAATTTTTAAACCCAGATTTTGAGCAATAGGAGATCCTCAGACTTTCATTTATATTTTAGGGCCAAATATGAAATTGTTGTCAAAAAAAAATGTTTCCGTGTTCTGTTAGATCTTCATCCCCTGATATTTAAATGGTAATGGTGATTTGGCATGGTAAAATAAATATGTTTTGTTAGTTGCTTTCGATGCACTATAACTTGAAAGCCTATTTAACAGCATCATCTCAATTCCAGGAGCGGTTCATGGCTGCGCAGGAGCGGAGACGTGATCTCGGTCGGCAGGTGGCCAACGTGGAGGCCAATCTGAAAGAGCTACATTCGGAGATACAGAACACCATGAAGGGCGATGACAAGTACCTGCATTTGTGTACCGAGGAACATAAGGTAGGCATTGTCATGAGTTGATGAGATTTTTTTTTTAGGTGGCAGTCGAGCTGACGGATCACCTGATGGTAAGCAATTGACGCCGACCATGGACACCCATTACAACAGTGGAGTCACAAGAGCGCTGCTAACCTTTAAACCCCCTCTTTCACCCGGATAAGGCCAGGTGGTGTCACTCTGCTAGAGCCTGCCCATTCATGCCATAGTGTGGCTCTCTGATCCGTCTGCTCGTCTGCCACCTATCACATAAAAAAAATATATATATAAATGAATTAAAATAATTCGAGATCAAAACATAATTTAAAAAAAAATAGGTCAGGTTACATTAAAATTTAATATTTATAAATAAATCGCTTTATGACATTTTTCTCCAATTCTTTTCTCCCCAGCTCATCCTGCAAGAGCGAGCGCTCCGCGCCCTCTTCTCCGACGCGGAGAGGGAGGAGCGAGAGCTCTTCGCCACCATGTCTGCTGCGGTCAAGCTTGGCCATGAGAGGGAGAGGGCGCATGCTGAGAGGAACAAGTACTGGTACATTGTGGCCTCAATATTTGGTAAGTGAGACAGGTATGAAACATATGTTAAGTTTTTTCAGGAAATCTTCAACAACACCAAGGCGCTGATAGGTTTCCTTGAACAACTCGGCTGGTTGGAGTGACACCAGCCAACTTCACCCACTGCACGCGAAATGGACACAACTGCGGCCTGATTACAAAAAGCCCGCACGAAAAGAAGAAAGAAGAAGGAGAAAAGCGCTTTCACAAGTGCGCAAACATCTTTTTTTAATGGCTTGCTGTTGCTCTTACGAGACAACTCTGCCAATGTCAAGTGATTAAAGACACACGTTCCTTAACTGCCATACCTATGATGCTTTTTCTAAATAAGGCAGTTTTACAGCTTACTGTATTAAGATTGTGCATATGTTGAGATCGCGACGTATTGCGTTGTTTAAGAAACAATCCGTTCATGTACTTTTAGAGTGAATAGGTGTGGTCCCCGGCAGAGTAGAATAGGCCACCCTCACTCTCTTAATGTCAAGTGATTAAAGAGACACGTTCCTTAGAAAATTTGTTGAGAAATGAGCTGGTTCTCTTCAAATAATTGAGTTTGGGTTATTATTAAACACCACCTAAAACAAACAAAACATACACTGACATACACATTTAGACAACACAAACTCATATGTTAAGTTTGAGACAGTTATGTCAAGGTTGTGACAGTTATGTCAAGTTTGAGAAAGTAATGTTAAGTTTAAGATAATTATGTAAAGTTTGAGACTGTTAAGCTACTTTTACACATGCTCTAAAGTAGCATGCTTAGAAAGCATGCCAAATATGAGCATGATAAATGAACTGTCCACCATTGCTATCAATAAGCATGCTTAGTGTACGCGAAAAATCGCGTACAAAAACTAACCCAACATTGGTGCATGGTTATTTAATAAATAGTTTTCCGTGAGGTTGTAACCCCGAAATTTTTTAAATTTTCATTTCACAGGCACTGTCCTAGGCATAGCAGGCTCTACCATAAACAACCATCTCAAAATGGCTGAGTTCCGCGACATGATGGAGCAACAGATGGCGCGGTCGGCGAGCGTCCTGTACACCATAGCCGGCGGCGGGACCGCCAACAAGGCTGACATAGCTCAGGCTATGAAGACTGAATTCGCTTACCAGGTTGGTAATGTAACTAGAGCTGAAGCTTTGTCAAGGTGTGATAAAGTTATTTTTGTTATGTGATAGTTGGCAGACGAGCCGACAGATCACCTGATGGTAAGCGATTTCCGCCGCCCACATTAAAATATAGTGTGATCTTTTAAAAATCAAATTAGTATGACGTTTATATATTATAATAATATCAATGTAGGTGTAGGTGGTTTGTAAGTGTGTTTTGTTCTTTTATTTAATTTTAGTTATAGCTTTTAAATTACTTGAATTTTTCTATTGTATTTTGACTGTTATTATTTATTTAACTATTATTAATCGTCTATTTTTTTGTTTTTTGCATTTATTTTATAATTTACGTTTGACATGTAATTTTCTGTGGAAACTTTGCTGATTTGTGCACTATTTAATTGTGTAAATTATTCAAAATTACTAAATTGTTTGTTTCCCAAATAAATAAATAAATAAATAGACGTCACCAGCCATGTCCAAATAGAAAAATCCGAGGCAGTGAGACCATTTTAAAAATAAAAAATGTAAATAACAAATCTATTTTGCGCGATGTTCCGTTTCAAGGGCTGCTAATACAAATCAGTAAACCAGAAGCATTATTAACTCCAAAAAAAAAAAAACTGCATGCAAAAACTTTTACCTTCAATGTATAGTTTATTGTAGGTATTAAATTTTGATAAATAAATTATATTTGTTTAAAAAATATAATATATAAACTGAGTGGAACAGATAATTTTTTGAGAGCTGGCTCGTGACGTCAGAGATCACGTGTCAGCGAGTTTTGAATGCTTTAAAATAATTGAAACTGAAGATGATTTTTGTATAAAATGTAGACATCTACAAGGATCATCATCATCAGCCCATTTAAGTCCCCACTGCTGGGGTACGGGCCTCCCTCAATCACATGAGGGGTAATTGCCATACTCACCACGCTTGGCAGACGGGTTGGCAGAGGGTTTTGATGGGGATGCCGTGTGGTCCCCGGCAGAGTAGAATAGGCCACCCTCACTCTTACCGAGGTGTCGTAAAAGGCGACTAAGGTAAAGCTGCTGGCATGATCATCAGCATGTAAATGTCTATATTTTGTACAAAAATCATCTTCAAAGTTTCAATTATTTTAAAGCATTCAAAACTCGTATTCATCATTGCGCAAAGGCAAAATATATCACCAATCCGCATTAGGCAAGCGTGGTGATTAAGCCTAATCCCATCATAGTAGCGATGACGTGATTTCTATGATGGAGGCCTTTGTCCTGCAGTGGGACAGTTTTTGGCTGATGCTTTACTCAAAATGTAGATACGTAGTGCAATAATAAATAATTTGAGACATATTCATAAGGCGACGCGTGCCCCTAACTAGCGACACCAATCGATTTTAGAAAAGCGGTTCTATTTTAAATATTTTCGAAGCGGCAGTCCCTAATCAAACATTTATACTATTTATTTAATAATTGTGCACTACTTTTGATCTGTTTTTGCACTCGAAATTCGGATTAACGCCAAAAGTGACCGTTTTTGGCGGTATTTCAAATTTCGAGTACAAAAGCAGACCCAAAAGTTATGTATAAAGTATTAAATAAATAGTATAAGTGTTTTCCGAGAGGCTGCAGCTTCAAAATTGTTAAAAAGTTATCCAGTTTACCTCAGCTTAAATCAAATTGAGTCGCTAGTGTGCCCTACCCGTCACCTCAAAACGAGTCAAATACCCTATTTGAGGTTCCAAACTTAAAGCCCTCTTAATTTGTTTCAGGAACAAATGGCACAAAATCTGAGGCTGATGCAACAGAATATAGACCATCTGGTTGACAAACAGGCATCACTGATTGGTATGTTCTTATATCTCTCAATAGGTTAATAAACCTACTAGAGACTACGGTATTTGCCGACTAACCGACTAGCCGACTAATCGGTATTCAAATTGCCGACTAATCGGTATTCAAAATGCCGACTAATCGGTATTCAAAATGCCGACTAATCGGTATTCAAATTGCCGACTAATCGGTATTCAAATTGCCGACTAATCGGTATTCAGATTGCCGACTAATCGGTATTCAAATTGCCGACTAATCGGTATTCAAATTGCCGACTAATCGGTATTCAAATTGCCGACTAATCGGTATTCAGATTGCCGACTAATCGGTATTCAAATTGCCGACTAATCGGTATTCAAATTGCCGACTAATCGGTATTCGAATTGCAGATGAGTCGGCCGACTAAACGGCAATGCCGATCATTTTCATGCTCGTCATTCGGAAATGGTATTCTGAAATGGCTCGTATCGCCAAAGCACATCTATGTTGTCCTGCCAGCACTGTTTACAGTGAGCATATCTTTTTGGAAGCTGGCAACATGAATGACATGTATGAGCAGAAAAGAAATCGTTTACTCGAAACATTGACATTCCTCCACCATAATTTGCCTCTAGTCAAGAAAAAAGAATAGTTCTTTGTAAAAAAAATGTCTTTGTTATTTTGATATGTGCCTATATAGAATATTCCTAGTTTTGTACTGAATCACAGACTGGTTACTAAGTTCCTATTAAGTAACTAAGCTTTTTTGATAATTATAATATATGCGGTTAATAAAATTGTTCTTTTAGGTAATTTAATTTTAGTGCCGATTATAATCGGCACATTCTGCCGAATAGTCACCGGCGCGGACTCTAATATTGAGAATCATTCAAGACACCTTTTTTTTACAGATCACATAAACCACCAAGAACACAAAATGGACGTACAATTACGCGAACTGTCAAGGATGGTCGTAGCCGCGTCACAAGTCAGCGCCAAGTCTGACGCAGAGCTAGCCAAAGCATTATCTGTCGTCCATCATGATTTAGACGAAGCAGAGAAAGACAGAGAGGAAGACAAGAAGATTGCGCTCGAACCGAATCAGATTTTAACCGGGATTGGTATAATAATGTGTGCGGCGATTATTTTTGGAAACATCCTTGGCAGAATAAGTTGATTCCTGTGTGTTAGAAAAAGTAAAATGTCAATTGGTTATGGTCTAGGGACGTTCTGAAACGGTATACAACATCTTCTGTAAATGTATTTTTTTGTTAAAACCGCTTTACCTGCAAATTTGATAATTTTGTATATAAGAAAGAAGGAGCAATATCAATAAATTTGCCTTATTGACAATTTTATTCTGGTTCCCCATTGGTAAATAAAAAAATATATTAAAATAGCATGATTGTTATACATAACCTATTAAATATTTCAGACGATTTATGGCAAAGAGAGGGTTTTAAAATGTGATTCAGTTGATCTGGTCCCCCTGTTAAAGGCATGCGATGGTCAGACGATAGTCGCTTCAATGTAATTACCAGACTCCCCAAATCCTGAATCATGGACTAAGCGTACCCCGGCCGCCAGGGCAACAGCTTTGGAAGCAACCAGAAACAACATGCTTTTAATAATACCAGTTTACAAAAATCTTTACAACATCGCTATTTTCTTTTAATTAATCTACCAAATCTAGTGTTACCAGTACTATACTACCATATTCTACCAAATAAAGCTACCAAGAAAGATAAACAGCTTATGGTTCTCAACTTAAAAGAAGTGGGTTTACCTGTTTCAGAATGAATCTTTTAAAATATAAACTTATCTGTCAAAAAATAAATACACTGACTTTCTTTTACGAAAATAATTGTTCTCCAGAATGGATGAAAAAAATTGTAATATGTATGCTTAACCAAAAATTATGTATAAACACATAAATATTGTGATAAATATCTAACAAGTTTAATGGATAAGTACAGAAACCAAATAAATAAGATTTTAAAATAAGATTATGATTCGAAATTTACTGCATATAGTTTTAAAAATCAGCGGTTATTTTATAATACAATTTATAAAAATATATGTAAATGTATCGTGAAACCGATAATTTTCCTATTGGGTAAATTTTTGGGTCATTTTTGTACAAAATAAATTACTTACTACCACAAATTATGTGATATCTTTAGAAAGCTGCATAATCGAGTCTCCATTTTGACAAAAAAACAAAATGGAAGACATTTTACTCATAAAGCATTATTCTAAAAGCTACTAAATAATATTGAATTAGTATAAATAAATGGTTGTAATAATAATAATTGTAGTTATTTTTTACGAAAATGATGCCAACATCAAATCTTTTTATAAAACGTTGGTTACATACCTAATAATAGTAAGTTGAGTTATTGTTTATCCCGTATAGTCACATCCAATAATTATTATTGTCATGCTCGTTAACAAAATATTGTTTTCAATAAAGGTACAGTTTTACTAATTTTATAAGTTACACCAATGTACCTGCGCAGAAGTCTTATTTCGAGTAAACCGCGGCAAAATCTTAACCAATCACAACGCTCCATTTACGCGCGCCAAAAATTACAATTTCTTATTGGTTGATGCTTCAGCGCCATGTTCGGTGCGAGTGCGAGAGACAGCATTCCTCTCTGGATTAATTGTATTTAATCTTAACATAACGCAATAAAGTCTGTTTTTCAACTGCTTTCGCAATCGTAATCAATCGGATTTAACTTGCTCTTCTGAGTAGATGAATTTTGCCGATGTAACTTATAAACGCGGTACAGCTGTACCTATGTAGTACAATTAGCAACATAACAACATATACAAAACTACGTATTAGAAAAAGTATAGCATTCCAGTGACACAGATATTATAATACCAGTGTCATCATCATCATCATCATTTCAGCCAATAGACGTCCACTGCTGGACATAGGCCTCCCCCAATGTTCTCCACACAGATCGGTCCTGTGCCGCCCGCATCCAAAGGATTCCCGCGATCTTCACCAGATCGTCGGTCCACCTTGTGGGGGGCCTGCCACGGCTGCGACTTCCTGTACGTGGCCTCCACTCGAGGACCTTTCTGCCCCAACGGCCGTCTGTTCTCCTCGCTATGTGCCCTTCCCATTGCCACTTGAGGCATGCAATCCTTTGGGCTATGTCTGTAACCTTAGTTCTCCTGCGGATCTCATCATTTCTGATACGATCACGCAGGGAGACTCCGAGCATAGCTCTCCATTGCTCTTCGGGTGACTTTGAGCCTCCTTAATCGGCACATTATAAGCGGCCACGTTTCGGTTCCGTATGTCATCACTGGCAATACACACGCATTGAAGACTTTCGTCTTGAGACACTGCGGTAGGTGGGCCGAAAATATGCTGCGTAGCTTCCCGAACGCTGCCCAGCCGAGCTGGACTCGTCGATCGACCTCTTTCTGGAAGTTGGACTTACCAAATATACCAATACCAGTACCTTGGATATACCAATACCAGTGTGGTCAGCCTAAATTTGTTCATGTTTAGTGTAAAAATTAAAACTGTATTTTTTTTTTTCATTTTTGTATAAATTGATGTGTGGCTAAATTTACAAGATCTCTAGAATGAAGCCTGTGGTTTATGTGATAGATGCAGTGGCGTGGGCTAACATTTTTGCCCCTCCGAGAGCGAGGAAATATGTATCTCTACAATGGGAACAATGGGCTATGGGAACAAATTTTAAAGAATGTTTTTAATATCTTTTTCCAATGCCTTTTACTATTTTAAGTAACTAATTTGATTTTTTTTTTGTAAAATGGCAGGTAGTTATTTTTTAATTAATTTTGAAACATTTTGAATTCAAAGAGTATTTGTGATGTCATAAATACGTTTAGTGTTCCCATATGTCACTTTCCCCAATTTACGGGAAATATATCGTATAAAATAATTACTTACTTCTAAAAATGGGAAAATTTTAAATCACTATCTGGTAACATTACGATAAAACAAAAAAAGACAGCCCACTGTCTTAATTTTGGTGTCACCCTGCAAATAAACGTCAAACTAGCGCCATCTGTTACTGTGTCTGGGTGAATAAGTCACATTCTTGTTCCCAAAATGTAATCTTCTGAATACAACACAACTAGCGCCATCTGTTACTTGGTCCGGGTGAATAAGTCACTGAGACATTGTTGTCACCTAAATGTAACCTTCTGAATACAACCTGTCTGAATAGCTAGCGTATTTAGGGTCAAATGAAGGTCAACGCTATTTTATTGAAAATATCCTTGATCCAGTGGTTTTAAATTTTAAAATTATTAAAATATGTCTAGAAATACAAAGGCCTCGAAACGGTTTTCGGATTAGAACCTGTTTATTTTTTTTCCCATACCCCATTATCTAACTGCCCCACTCCCCCACCTCGACCCGGTTCGCCCACGTCTACGTTTAGCCACGCTACGCTACTTTACGCTACGCTACGCTACTGGATAGATTGTAATAGTCAGAAAACTAAATCGAAATGATAGTCTGTAGTACTTAAGTTTAGAAGTTTTTAGTAAAAACAATACAAAATAAATACATTTGCATTTTTAAAATCAAAAGATTTTAATAAAAATATGAAAACATTTTTTTAAATATTTCAGTGCTTTTCCATTTAATTACTTTAAATTCTTTTATTGTTTTTTTTTCTTGCCAAAATAACATAATATACTCTTTTGTACTTTTTGATAGCAGTAGTAGAGGTGTTCAGTATATTTTCCCATAGTTTTTTAGCTTTTACATAAAACAGCTATTCAAAATGTTCATTTATACTAAGCTAAAGTACCTAGTTAAAAAGGTGTGTGCCGAAATAAATTATAAATACACCAATATACCTAATAATAATGTCCTCCAAACCGATATTTCGGTCATGGCGGCCAATCTCAGCGATCAGCCATCGACGCAGGACATATAGTGCACAAGTATTTGCGCAGACACAAGTGCATTCTCTATTCCCGTACCCTCTTATTTCGATGGGACACTAGTGTGACACGACCGAAGAGGGATCAGGCGCAGGACCAACGGCTTAAGGTGAAGGGTAGGGCACACTAGCGACGCCAATCGATTTTAATGTTTAGCTACTAAACCGGATCTATTTTAAACTATTTCGAGGTTACAACCTCTCGGCAGATACTTGTACTATTTATTAAATGACCATGCACAAATGTTTGGTCCAATGCGCACGCGAAAAATTGATTCACGCCAAAATGGGCACCTTTGGGTTGTATCAATTTTTCGCGTACAATAACGGACCTAACATTTGTTCATAGTTATTTAATAAAAAGTATAAGTGTTTGCCGAGAGGTTGTAACCCCGAAATTGTTTAAAATAGATTGGGTTTAGTAGCTAAAAATTAAAATCGATTATCGTCGCTATTGTGCCCTACCCGGCACCTTAAACATATTTGTTGAACAAAAACAGTCACAAAGTCAAAGAAATATGGTTTATTTTGGCACATTTCTTGTTGCTTTGTGATCTATTCCAAGTATAAATTTATATATTGTACAATATTTATATTATTTAAAGTGTTGATTCAAATATAACGGTCGTTGTTAATATTGTCTTTTTATTTTATACACCTATCTTTGTGTAGGAATATTGCAAAGATTTGACATTCTGAGTATAAATAGCGGCGCATCTATTCGCTTCTCGCTCGCACACTATTTGCGTCTATACTCGCACTAGTGGGTGTGCGAGCGAGAAGTGAATAGATGCGCCGCCATTTATGATCCCATTCTTTATCCGCACAGGTTGTATATACTGTGAGTGCCACATGGAGGGAAAGTACCTACCTAGCTACCTTTAAGGTGACGGGTAGGGCACACTAGAGACGATAATCGATTTTAATTTTTAGCTCCTAAACCTGATCTATTTTAAACAATTTCGGGGTTACAACCTCTCGGCGAACACTTATACTGTTTATTAAATAACCATGCACAAGTGTTGGGTCCGTTTTTGTACGCGAAAAATTGATTCACGCTAAAAGTAGCCGCTTTGGCTGTAATCAATTTTTCTTGTACAAAAACGGACCCAACATTTGTGTATGGTTATTTGATAAATAGTATAAGTGTTTGCCGAGAAGTTGTAACCCCAAAATTGTTTAAAATAGATCCGGTTTAGTAGCTAAAATTTAAAATCGATTGGCTTCGCTAGAGTGCTCTACCCGTCACCTTAATTGTGTTTATGACCAAATTCAGCAAAGATTAACCGATTTCCAAACGCGATCCGATGATCCGGTTGGTCTTAGTTCCCCTGTTTCAGGGTTGCGAAGGTCATACTTGTTGTAACCAGACTTCCCAAATCCTGGACCATGCTCAAAGAGTACCCTGGGCTCCGTTGGATTTGGACGCAATCGAAATAAGCTGTCGAAAACGGCTTAGATTCGGTGCTTTTGAAGCACTCGATTAACACAAATGTTTCAAGATGCTAAGTACTTGTAATAAATAAATGTAATTTATTTAAAGACCGTCGCTATGTGGTGTTTAAATATTATAGACGCGTGCAAATTACTTACGTCGATAGTCTAAGAGCCCAAGATGGCCAGACTTTCGTCATTTATAATAGCTGAAAGTTACATAATATTAGAAAATATAGGCAATTTGTTTTCTTTATTTCAAAATAAAGTTTAGGGATATCTGGCAGGTGGTTGATACCATGATATCTGTGAATAGGTTGGGTTTTTATAACTTTATTCTTAAAAAAAGATAAAAAAATACATAAATAAGGTACGTACTAAAAGTACATAAAAATATACAAAACAGTCAGATTTCTTCATTCGATTTACACCTTAATGTCAAACACGTTCGGTTCAATATCAGTTGAGGAATTTTGACAGTAGTAACCTAATGTGTGACTGTCTGTACTATTTTATCCACTTTCAGATCAAGATAATAATTTAGATGGTAACTACTACCCAATCTCAAATCGCTGGTGGTTATCATCTTTGACGAAACGACTTAAAGTATCAGCCTATATATTGTCCCACTGCAGGGCAAAGACCTCCAACATAGAAATCAAGTTATCACTACTATGATGGGATTAGGCTTAATCACCACGCTTGCCTAATGCAGATTGGTGATCGGTAACGGATCAATAGAGCTTCGAGAAGGAAATACAAAAAAAGAGATTTATAAATTAACTAATGCCCCCGCTTACTGCATTTCGGGACATTAGTTCCACATTATACCTATAGATGGCGCTAGGTGTCGATTAAATCGCGCAAGCGCAAGCGTTTCGTGTTTTCGGATTACCTACCTATAAGCGTTTCCGCTGTCTGTAGGATTTACCTCTTTATAAATAGTATAGATGACGAAAGTCTGGCCGTAATAGGCTCTTGGTCTATGAAGTTTAATATGCATAGAACATAGATTATGACGTCATTCAAATCAAAATTCTAAAACGTGTCGAAATATTGCAAAGACGAGAACTTTTTGATAATGGTCTATTTAGCGAGAGATGAATACGAAACTCCCCATTTGTCGTGTGTTCCTGATTAATGGGAATTTTTGTACCAATCATTAATATTAACCTGACTAGAGGACGGCCATAAATAACGACTGTAGAATTTAACTTGGTAACAAAGATACCAAAAATAGACACAAAGTCGGCTCTAGGTGACTTGATATCGAAGAGTTCATTGACCTAAGCTCTAGGCAGTATATTGTATCTTTCTCGCACATGTTCCACAAGTCATACAGGCTTTCTACCTCACGCCGAACCACCACAAAGAAAGTCATCTCTATTTATTTATTTATTTATTTAATCATTTACATGTCCAGTTAATAGAATACGAAAATTCCAACACACCAACAAGTCATCATACATAATTACATATATCACAGAATAATTCACATTAATAATAATAATACAAGATAAATTAAATTAGAAAAAACATGTCCGCAATAGAGAAACGGGTAATTAAATAAAAAAATATAAATTAAATGGCATAAATGCAATATTAAATGTCACAAATACAAAAAAAGTCAAAAATGCAATATTAAAATTTCACAAATACAAAAAAGTCAAAAATGCAAAAATGTCAAAAATAGAAATAAGCTTGTCAAAATACAAATTCATAATTATGAGATTCGAGGTATTTCAGAGCCTCTGCGCATATGTGTCTGACACTATCAGCAAAGATGTCAATGTGACTACACTGAGTGAGTATGTCCCCAATCAGATGAAGTGCGCGAACAGTCGGTGCGTTACCGGCCTGCACCGTGCGAGTGCTATATGACATTTTTTTGCGATAGGTGGCAGACGAGTTGACGGATCGCCTTCGCAACCCTTTAACAGTTCAACTGAATTATGGTTAGGTACACGTTTCAGTTACTATTCGAAACGCGCAGGTCTCCTTTCATTCACATTATGGCGGACAAACGAGCAGACGGCTCACCTGATGGTAAGTGATTATGCCGCCGCCATGGACTAACTAACTAACTAACTAGGTGGGCGCAGCGACCCATAGTGAGTCTTGGGCTCCGATATTAAGAGCCTCCATCTTGGTCGATCCTGCGCCACCTCCTGCCAGTCATCTGCCGAGAGTCCGCGCAGGTCTTTTTCGACCTCATCCTTCCAGCGATATCTCGGACGGCCGATTGGCCTTTTGTAGTTAGGACGTCCCTGATACGCTCGCTTTATCGCACGATCGTCTCCCATTCTTCTAGGTGGCAGAGCCAGCGAAGTCGATGCGCTTTAGTCTCATGCCGCCATGGACATCTGCAACAATATTAGACATCACAGATAAAGATAGTGGTAGAAATACGCACATAACTACAGTGGATTTCATTTATTAGGACCTTGGTTGTAGCCATCATTCGTCTATAGTGATGTTAAGGTGACGGGTAGGGCACACTCGCGACGCCAATCGATTTTAATTAGCTACCTACTAAACCGGATCTACCTATTGTAAACAATTTTGGATTTTGAATTTTGAATTTCGGGGTTACAACCTCTCGGCAAACACTTATACTATTTATTAAATAACCATGCACAAATGTTCTTAAATCTAAGTCCCTTGAATTAAAGCATACTATAGTACAACCTGTGCGGATAAAGAATGGGATCAGAAATGGCGGCGCATCTAATCACTTCTCGCTCGCACACTATTTGCGTCTATACTTGCACTCGTTGGTGTGCGAGCGAGAAGTGAATAGATGCGCTGCCATTTCTGGTCCCATTCTTTATCCGCACAGGTTGTATGTGTAAACATAATGGCTATATCGACTTTGGATGTAATGTCGAGTACGGGCGTAGCGACGGTTTTTATTGATTAGTTTTGTAATAAATTCTTGAAATCCCATGCAGCGCAACGTCTGCCGGAGTCGGCCGCCAAAGACACAAAAGTTGACAAAAGTGAAGAAGAAGAAAGAAAATACATTTATTGGCCACAAACAATATACAATAATACAGAATGACATACAACAGCGGAAAAATTTAACGGTGGATATTATATAAAGTGCTTCCTTATCTTTTGTTTACTTTACTTTTTGTTATAGATCTAATATCTATTATTGACTACGCTGACGTCTGTTATTCCGATCTCACTTGCACCCTTACCGACAAACTTGATCGTCTTCTCAATAACATTTCTCTGCTTTCCGTGATCGCCTCAAATGGCTCACCATAAGTCACTTTCTCCTTCTCATCTCAAGGATCACTTCCAATTCCAGTGCCAGTCTCATGATCGTTCTCTCCGTTCTGCAAACAACCTGCGTCTTTATATCCCGCGACACCACACCTCGTTCGTTACCAACTCCTTCACCGTGCAGGCAATACGGCTTTGGAATTAAACTTCACTGAATAAGCATTCATTCAAGAAAAGGGTTCGTGAGCATTTTTGACATCTAATCTTTCCGCATGACTTAATTGCTTATATGTACCTATATAAATGAAATGAAATGAAGTTTATTGTATATATAAATTTACATAATTAGCAGATGTATTAGCTTTAGCGGAAAGACCAGCATTTTACCTTTTCAGGTGTATAAACATTTAAAATATTACAATTTAGGTACGCAGGAATAATACTATGTCAACAAAATTAAATTAAAATATATAACTTACATTTACAACATTACAAATTGATAATAATATTTATGTCAACAAAATAAAAGTAATGAACTGCGTAACGCGCGCTCACAGTCAGCGGCCGGACAATACCTACGTTTGGTCTGAACGATGCCTAAAGTCATACGAGTACAATCTGTGCGGATAAAATAATGGGAACAGAAATGGCGGCGCATCTATTCACTTCTTGCTCGCACACCCACGTGTGCGAGTATAGACGCAAATAGATGCGCCGCCATTTCTGATCCCATTCTTTATCTGCACAGGTTGTAAATCAATAATAGAGCTCTCACTCAAGCTAACTACGCCATTGAAATAAAGTATCAGCCTATAAACTGTCCCACTGCAGGGCAAAGGCCTCCATCATAGAAATCAAGTCATCGCTACTATGATGGGATTAGGCTTAATCACCACGCTTGCCAAATGCGGATTGGTGATCACAAACCCGAGCTATGTTCGAAAAATTCGAAACATACTTTTCGCTCGACCCGGGATCGAACCCAGGACCCCGAGATCACGGCCCGGTACTTAAACCACTAGACCAACAGGGCGTCCGAAATTGAAATAAACCTAGAAATTATATATTATCTATATACAGATTTTATTACGAAATCAACCTTGTGAAATAATAAAGGGCGATGAAAACAAATTATCTCATTTCTAGACATTATTATGTAATAACAATAATAATTTACGTAACATAATAATGACGTACGCAGTGGAATCTGCCGCATAACCGCCACTTTCAAACGGAAATCACTTGCGCGCAGAACACTGAATAGGGCACACTAGCGACGCAAATCGATTTCAATTTTTAGCTACTAAACCGGATCTATTTTAATCAATTTCGGGGTTACAATCTCTCGGCAAACATCTATACTGTTTATTGAATTCTTATAGTTAACTTTAAGGGTCTAATTTGTACTCGAAATTTGTATTACCGAGAAAAGCGGCCACTTATGGCGTTAAACCCAATTTCGAGTGCAGAAACAGATCAAAAAGTAGTGCACAATTTTTAAATAAATAGTATAAATGTTTGCTTACAGACTGCCGCTCCGAAACGGTTTAAAATATATCCGGTTTAGCAGCTTACAATTCAAATCGATTGGTGTCGCTAGTTAAGGGTACCCATCGCCTTAAAAAATCTCAAAATAGAGTATTCCCAGTACTGTAAGTACGTGTTGACGATAGACGCGGATGACTCTCAGTATGCCCAGACTCTAATTAATTTAGAAAAGTTAATTTCGGCCCGCCCTCATCGTTTCGGAACATTAGTTCCTCTTCATACCAACGGATGGCGATAGGTGTCGATTACATCGCTACTAAACAGGATCTATTTTAAACAACCTCTCGGCAAACACTTACACAATTTATTAAATAACCATGAACAAATGTTGGGTCCGTTTTTCTACGCGAAAAGTAGGTAACGCGTTGGACCCAACATTGTAATCGTATCGTGTTAATCGTGCTACATCTTAGACCATATTATCACTTACCATCAGGTGAAATATGGTCAAACGCTTACCTACAGCAAAAAAAAAAGCAAAATTTTACAGGAAAAATTTTTTAATCATTGAAATAAGACCTTTTGAACATACCTTTTGATTCAATATGTTTTATTCACAGAAATAAACCCATTTTTTTTTTCGTTACAGTTTATGTTTTTATATTTATACTCAATATTTATTGTGTAATATCTAAATAGGTAGTATTAATAGATAGTAGAAGTGTATACATACGTAGGATAATGATTAGAAATTCACAACATGAATGCAATAAATGATTTGTAGGTATTTGTATTACTGATATCAAAGGTCACAATTAAAATTACTAATCAGTTATCATAATAATTATAATTAAAGTTTATAGATAATGATCCTCGTGGAGAGATCATTAGCTTTCCATTTCTGATTACATAATTACCTAACTGTATTTAATTTGAACATATAATTTTTTAACGTGTAGATCATTCCTCATTCAAGCACACATGGCGTCACGTCGAGCTACCCTGGTTGATATTTGAATGAATGAATGAACCCAGAGAGCAATGGTGAGGGCTATGCTCGGAGTCTCCTTGCGTGATCGTGTCAGAAATGTTGAGATCCGCAGGAGAACTAAGGTCACAGACGTAGCCCAAAGGATTGCATGCCTCAAGTGGCAATGGGCAGGGCACATAGCGAGAAGAACAGACGGCCGTTGGGGCGGAAAGGTCCTCGAGTGAAGGCCACGTACAGGAAGTCGCAGCCGTGGCAGGCCCCCCATAAGCTGGACCGACGATCTAGCGAAGGTCGCGGGAATCCATTGGATGCGGGCGGCGCAGGAACGATCTGTGTGGAGATCATTGGGGGAGGCCTATGTCCAGCAGTGGACGTCTATTGGCGTAAAGAACTAGAATATATCTGTCGCATTCAAACTAAAGAGACACACAGCGCGTGTGAAAGGGAGGAAAACTCCGATTCAGTCGTAACGTGTGCTTTAAGGTGAAGAGTATCGCCACTAGCGACGCCAATTGATTTTAATTGTTAGCTACTAAACCAGATCTATTTTAAACAACTTGGGGGGCTTCAGTCTCTCGGTAAAAACCTATACTATTTATTTAATAGTTATAGTTAGCTATTTGATCTAATCTTGCACTCGAATTTAGAATTACCGCCAAAAGCGGCCACTTTCGGAATAAATTTTTTAAGTACAAAAACAGACCCAACATTTGGACATGGTTATTAAATATATAGTATAAGTGTTTGCCGAGAGACTGAAGTCCCGTAATTATTTAAAAATACATTTGTTTTGGTAGCTAACAATTAAAATCAATTGGCGTTGCTAGTGTGCCCTACCCGTCACCTTAAGGGTACCCGTCACCTTGAAAATCTCAAAGTAGAGTATTCCCAGTACTGTAAGTACGTGTTGACGATAGACGGAGACTCTCAGTATACCCAGACTCTAATTTATTTAGAAAAGTTAATTTCCGCCCGCCCTCACGTCGTTTCGGAACACTAGTTCCACTTTATACCAATAGCTGGCGCTAGGTGTCGATTACATTTACACGGGCCTCCTCCTCAGCTTGGTAGGGACAGCTCGGCGCTCCCGGCTGTCCCTATTCCCCCCCTTCCCCCCCCCCCCCCCCAATCCATCTGGGGGAGGCATAGAAGGGTCCGCGCTGTAAGCGGGCCAACGCCTGGGAAGGAACGTGTAGTTAGAGTTCATTAACTAGTACACATGTCTCCTTCCCACTCTGGCGAAGAGGGAGCGTCGTTGGGGGTTTAGTCAGTAGGCCTTCAGTTTTACTGGAGGAGAGCCCGACATAACCCGTCCGCCCCCCGGCAGACGGGTATGCATAAGGCGCCGCCGAAAGGTGGTGACGTCGGCCAATTGAACATCGGGCCGGCGGAATTCCCCCAACGCAAAAAAAAAAGGTGTCGATTACATCGCGCAAACATTTCGTTCAGGTTTGCCTTAAATTAGGCTCTCTGGGATCCGCTTTCCTACTTCGACTCCTCCATTTCGTACGGAGCGCTATAATGAAGGATCTGTAAGTTAGATTAAATCTAGTTTAATCTAAGAACTGTAAGTCCCGAATGGCCCTGGGCGCCCCCTAACACCCGACGCCCGGGTGCACCCACAGAGTACTTTTAAATATACTGAGTGCACCCTGTACTATAGGTAAAGACCCTGTTTGATACAATCAATAAAAGAATCTATAGATCATAGACTAACTTATATACTCTATTATTAAAAAGAGTAACTGGCGAGTTTCTTGCCGGATCTTCTCGATCAGAAACAACTTTCCGAGTCGGTGGTAGAATCGCATTATGTTTATTTATTTCTTTAGTATATTTTGTGTATCAACATATTAACATGTAAATTATACATAAGTACTTATAAATAGTTTTAAGTCATTAAATGTATGACGATTTGTAAGTGCTGTGTACAAGCCTATGCAAATAAAGAATTATTTGAATTGAACTGATACAGATAATACGCAAAGAACAAACAAAACAATAATATAAAAGTATAATTAAAACACAATAACAAAGGTAGGTACAACTCTAGGTACAACGCTGGATACAGAAAATGATAACACTATAAACATCTTACACATCTAAGTTATGATAACTTAATCTAATTTGTAGCCTTTAGATTTGGATCATACTTACATATATTTGATAAAGTGTTACTCGAGTGCTATTTTGGCACGCTGGTTTTCTGTAAGGTCCTTTTTTTTTGTCTCCCAGGGGAAATGAATTACGCATACCAGTCCGCCGGGGGGTGGACGGGTTATGTCGAAGGGAATGAGAGAGGTTCGGAATCTGTGAGGCGGGGGTCTACCGACTAAAACGCCTGGGCAACCTCTCATCGTCCAAAGTGGGGGGTTGTGGTGACAGGCACGAAGCCATGTGCACAACCCCCTGGACGGAGCCCGCCTAAACGGCGGGTAGGACGCAGAGATCCGACTCAGCCAAATGATACACTGTTCCGAATCTCTAATGTTCGCTCCGAATGTATCATTCGACGCAAATGGATCTCTCGCGTCCGAGTGAACCGAATGACCTCAATGACCCGGTGAGCCGAATGAGCTGAATGATCCGAGTAAGCCAAATGATCCGAATGAGCGGAATGAATCACGGATCTATCACGAATCGATGTTTCAAATGAAGCGTTTCACTGTTCCGCATCTCTGATCTGATCTGATTCAGATGTCAATGATGATGCAGATGCAAAGGTTCCAAATCTTTTGAAAGATACGTTGTTGGAAGGTCTGCTGGGTGATTAAATTGACCAAATTAGTAGAACTTAAATTACCTGATACTTAAAGGGCCTAAGTGAATTAAGTCGAGGAAGAAGGAGGGAGCAAATTGGCATTAACAGCCTTCACTCACGTTACGCCACTTTTTTCTGTTTCTCTCTAAAAGTTACGCCTATAAGTCTCATGAGTCCCTCGTCATCATAAGATAAAGCTGTCGTCGGTTGAGGCCCATACCTTGGTTGGAATCCGCAGAATACCAGTGGCTTAGCGTGGCATTGCATTGCATACGATAAGCCGTATACTGAGCGGAGACCATTTTGGTACCTGTTTTATTAATTAAGTATTGTGTTTTCTTTATTTTTTGTTTATAAGTTTGCATGTGGATTCTATTTTTTGTTGATTTTCTGTTATTTTATTTTGGTACCAAATCAACATTTTTTCTTTCTTCTTTCTTTCTTTCTATAGCTATATTCTAGCCAGTGCCGCCCTAGCAGCGGCTGTTTCGTCGCCCGCGTGCAATACAGTTTATTCACGTTATTTCACGGGGCCACTTCATCCTAGGGACGGTGGTGAAACCGTTCAGCGAACGATAACTTTTCTCTATAGGCTGGGGGCGGCATGCTTCATCCTGGGGGGACCCCTGACTTGACGGGAGGGGGCGCAAAGCAAAAAAAAAGTACGCGAGATGTAGCTCAATTTCCCGCCCTTGTGCGGTGCATGCCTTGCACGCCCGCTTGCGGCGGCCCTGATTCAGATATCAGGGCAACACCAGTAGCTGGTGGTGATCCAGTTGCCATATTTTAATATCTCTGGCGATTCACATCCGAGTCGCGTATCACCATAATACGTTAAAATAAAAATCGACTGCCACCTGTCAGTGTCAGACAGTGGAACGTTAGAATAAGGTGATCATCACGGACTGTTCGCGGTTTTTCTCTCTGTAAAAAGGATGTTCGTAAAATCTCATAAATAATCTAATACTACCTGCTCTGTGGTGAAACTGCGGGAATTGTCCTGCGTGGTGTTTGAATTGTATCTCCAATACATCGTGACGAAAGTGAACTGCCTTTTATTTGCCGGCCGGGGACCCCGTGAACGGTTCCCAAATATCCTCCAACCGATTATAGCTACGGCGGCCGATCCTAACGATCAGACGCCACTGGTGTGGGCGGCAGCAATTACTTATCATCAGGTGATCCGTCTGCTCGTCTGCTACACCACTGGGACACCAGAGTGACACGACCGGAGAGGGATCAGGTGCTGAACTTAACGTGCTTTCCGAGTGGCGTACAAGACCGCTAACTTCCAGACTCCGAGCTGACACTAAGAATTTCTTACCGAAAACTTAGGTACAATTTTTTTGGCCTAACCCGGGACCTCGAGTGCGACCCACTAACCACTGCGCCATCGAGGCAGTCAACCGGTCTACCTAGGTAAGAACACGTAACAGCTGTCAATAATAAGTTTCGCAACGATTGAACGTGCGCTGCGCACGCGCATCCTTCAGAGCCGATTAGAATTAACGAAGCGTTGTCCTAAGCGAACTGCCGGGGGAATAATAATTTTGGGCTATAAATCTTCATCAGAGCAAGCTCAGTGGTCAGGAACGTGGCCCTATGAATGGGGGTCGTAGATTCGAATCCGAGCACGAAGCTCAGGAATTATTTAGTAAATAATAAATTAATAGAACATCTCATACAGGGTGACTCATCTTTCAAACTCACAGTGTCAAAACTCACTTCCTATCTCTATAAATAGGTACACTGTTTTTTCCTTGTCTCTTCTTCCTTTTTTATGTGGTCTGCTCTCGGGTTATTTATACCTATCTATAAGAAATATTTTTATTGAATTTTTGTTATAAATTATCTATGTATATATTATTATTGGGTGTGTATGTATTGTTTATTATTATTTATGTAATGTAATAATATTAATATATAAAATAATGTATATTTCTGCCATTCTCAATTTCATTTGTTAAACTACTTTGCACTGCCTTCCCTTATTATTACGAATACGATATTTCTTTCCTCTACCCAAAGGTTGTCTGGAAGAAATCGCTACAAGCGATAAGACCGCCTTATTGTACTGTCTGTTGCTGTTGTATCATGCTTGTATTTTATTTTTGTGCAATAAAGAATATCTATCTATCTATCTATCTATCTTTAACCACGTGTTCTACTAACCATTGAAACAAGTGGCATAAATAAAAAACCGGCCAAGTGCGAGTCGGGCTCGCGCACAAAGGGTTCCGTAGCAGCAAAGTCCAAAATTACAGTTAAATCAACCTATCTCAAAAACTATAAGAGATACTTTGATCAAACCAAAAATCGTTAAAGTGTTAATTAGCATGCATCACCTCTATTTTTTTTAGAATTTTATACCCCGTAGTTATAAAAATAGAGGGGGGGGGACATACTTTTTACGACTTTGAGAGCTGATATCTCAAAAACCGTTCACTTTAAGAAAAATGTTTTTTAGAAAACTTTATATCATTTTAAAAGACCTTTCCATTGATACCCCACACGGGTATGTACATCGAAAAAAAAAATTTCATCCCTCAGTTACATGTATGGGGGGCCCCACCCCCAATTCTTTTTTTTACTATTTAGTGTCATATTTTTGTAGCGGTTCATACAACACATATTCCCATCAAATTTCATCACTGTAGTACTTATAGTTTCCGAGTAAATCGGCTGTGACAGACGGACAGACGGACAGACGGACAGACGGACATGACGAAACAATAAGGGTTCCGTTTTTGCCATTTTGGCTACGGAACCCTAAAAAGGCTCGATACGTAAACACACACTATTTATTTCAATAATTAATTAATTATTTCGTGCTAATCATAAATGCACAAACGATCGGTAGCTTAACCGGCAGAGTTTCGGCTTAGGCAGTGGCTAGTACAGAACTGAGCTTAGACTCGGTGGTATGCTCACGGCCCCGCAAGGGGTCGGGAGAGACTGTACTGGAATTTTTGCCCATTTCAGTGGGGTCATTCGCCGCGCATTAAGATGCGCGGGGCGTTGGCGCGGCCTAGTTTTAGGCCTGGGTGTCGGGTCCGGGGAGTCAATCCGGTAGTGGACTTCGCCCCGCTGACGAGTCCGGGCCCCACCGGCATAATCCCAACCCGCGAGGGATGGAACGTCCGGTGAGCGGTCTCGAGCCAGCGGGGGGCTTGGTGTCAATGTCCGTCTATGTATCCGCCGGGACTAGGTCCCGCGGATACGGTCTGTCGGGGGGGCGTCGGTGGTACGGCGCAATCTCGCGCAAGTGGGCAAACGACGACTGCCCCGCGCGGGCAAACATCCTGGTGCTCAAATGGTCGATGAAGTCATCGAGGCTCTCCATCCGGGTGTCCCGAGTTATCGTCGAGTTCCTCACGTAGCGAGGGGCCTTTACGATAGAGCGCAACGCAAGCGATTGCTGAGCTTAGAACTGAGCTGCGCTGCTTTATAAATGCTGGCCCCCCACTAAAATGGCTTCTGCATGGCTGGCGGAAGTGGCAAAACGGATGCAGGCTTATGGGGCGGCTTGGTATTGGCTAGCTTGGCTGGCTGGCTCTGATTGGCTGGCGCTTGGCGTTACACCATTCTGAACAACAATAAAATACTATGTCATTTTGGACAATTATTTTTCTATCACTTTTGAAATTTTCAACTTTTCATACAAAGTCGGTTACGTGACTTGGTCATTTTGTATGGGGAGTGAAAATTTTTTCGATGAATTTCGAAAAGTCGTTGAACAAATGTTGTTCAGAATGGTTGGTAGAACACCTGGTTAAAGGGATGTAAATGTTCACAGATACACCGAAAGGTATTTACCTTTTTATTATTATAATATGGCTCTAGCCGAAGATATCTTGCCAATGTCAAGTAACTTATTAAGAATAAGTTGGTAGTCATCAATCGATTTCGAATCGATACTCAGGCGATAACACGCAAATCGCTGTTTACAATACGTTGTTATTCAACACAAATAAATTATTCACATCTCCACTCCCTCTAGTGTGGCTAGGCTTGCCAGACCGCCGGGAAATCCGGGATTGTCCCGGAATCTTGCCTCCTGTCCCGTGTCCAGTAAATTGCGCTTATTGTCCCGGTTTCCAAAAAGTTATTTTTTTTTAAACAAAATATACTGACCGCTGTCTGATTCTTTCATGTTTAAAATGTTTGATGATAGCGTCTTATTATTACTCTTTTTACTCTTCAGTTTATTATTATTTAATTTGTTATTTAATTTCCATTGTCTACGAAAGTTTAAATTTGCTAATTTAAGCGAAGTACTCAAATCTATAATAGTTTAACGTGTGATTTACTACCACAGTGCTTCATCTTAGAATTATAACTGGCGGTAAGTACCTTATAATTACATACCTACTTTTAATAAAAGTAGGTTTTTGAAAATAAATTACTTTTAAATGAATCCTTTAAAAAAATTGCGATTATAGCCATGACCCGACATTTTTCTATTGTTTTTCTAGAACTGTCCCGGATTTGATAAGTTACTATCTGGCAACCCTAGGTGTGGCTGATGTCCATGGGCGGCGGTGATCACGTACCATCAGGTGACTCACTCCCTTTCTCATAAAAAATAATAGGTAGGGGAAGGACGTCCAAAATGACATAGTGCTTTATTAATCATAGATAACTTTAATATTATTCAGAACTAGCTGACCCGGCGAACTTCGTACCGCCTTAGAGTAGCTTTGATGCACTACTGATGAGCAACGCGAAGCGCGAAATGAACTTCAACGGAATCGAAATATTTTTATTTAATTTCTTAATATTTTTTTTCCGTAAGAACCATCCTTGGACTTCCACAAACATTTAAAAAAAAGAATTATCGAAATCGGTTCAGCCGTTCACACGTGATGCCGTGACAACGCGAAACGGGTTTCATTTTTATATATATAGATAGGAACATATTTTTTTCTTACAACTTTGCATTGGTTATACGAAATCATAGCTTTTGTCAGAAATTGATTGTATTTCATTTTGTATGTACATACATTCCTACTCTACAAAAAAAAACCGGCCAAGTGCGAGTCGGACTCGCGCACCGAGGGTTCCGTAAAAACCTGCAAGGTTTACAAAGTTCGTTCATTACGACAATCGAGTCATAACTATGGTATTTTTATTGCAAAATGAAATTCATAACATTACAATGGGGAAAGATGGAGGAGCATAAATTTAAGACAAAGATCTCTTTATCGTTTAAGTAATCCTTTATTTTATATTAACACATATCATTTCGATAAAAGAACGTCGAAATATAAAGAAGGCTATTTCGTCTTCTTTAAATGTTGCCCTCCCCATACATAGTATAATAACTCGCGGTCATTGCTGTAACTACAATTATGTTTATTTTTTTTTTGGTGGTATAACTACTTAAAATTTTAAGCTTTTCGGAATTTTTCTGTTACCTGTGCTGTAAGCTATTGCTTCTTACCAAATTTAGAGATTCTATGTCAACGGGAAGTGGTCTTTAGGTTTTAATTCCCTTGCGTGTAGTTGCGAGTTTCAAAATATGCGGTATCAATGGTTGTACTTTTGCGTTTTGCGTTTTTGCGTTGACTTAGAATTTTTTTTTTCACGGGTTAAAGGCAATTAGATCTAAGTATTTCATATTTTATATTGAATTTCAACTTGATAGCTCTACGCCTTCATGAGGAAGAAAGTAATAAGTTTATATTTATTAAAAAATATATATTTTATAATGTAACTAAAAATTTAAGGTGTTCGGAATTTTTCCTTTATGTGTGCTATAAAACGTTGCTTCATGCCAAATTTCAAGATTCTAGGTCGACTGGAAGTACCCTTTAGGTTTTGATTCCCTTGTGAGTACTTGCGAGTTTCAAAATATGCAGCTTAAATTGCTGTTTCTTTTGATTGCGTTGACATAGAAGTTTGATTTTGTTAGCTTAAAGGTATTATAGACTTGAGTACTTGGTATGAATTTCAATTTAATACCTCTACGCGTTTATGAGGAAATGGGTAGTAAGTTTAAAATCATTAAAAAATATATATTATGTGATGTAACTAAAAATTTATGGTTTTCGTAATTTTTCCTTCATCTATGCTATAAGACGTTGCTTCGTACCAAATTTCAAGATTCTGAGTTCACGGGAAGCACCCTGTAGGTTTTGATGCCCTTGCAAGTGTCGAAAATTTGCGGCATTAACGGCTGTATCTTTTGATTGCGTTGGCTTAGAAGTTTGATTTTTTCACAGCTTCAAGGGACAGTAGACCTGAGTAATTGATATAAATTTCAGCTTCATACCTCCACGCGTTCCTGAGAAAAAGGGTCTTGACAGACGGACGGACGGACAGACGGACAACAAAGTGATCCTATAAGGGTTCCGTTTTTTCCTTTTGAGGTACGGAACCCTAAAAATCTGCGCCTTCAAAAACCACGACTAAAAAGTGTATTATAATATTTTTAGCACTTTATACACCTCAAATAACATATATTATAACAGTACACTCGAGAAAAGGTTTTACCGAAGTCGGCACCCAATACTATCTTGTAATTTAATACAACATTCAATTACTCAACAGGGATTAAGCGCCGACTTCGGTAAAACTTCTACGCGGATGAAATCGCGGGCAAAAGGTACTTAGTATTTAATTGTTTATAATAATAAAACATTTAACTCGCGTAAACAAAAGATAACCTACTTGTTAAGTATGTCTATAGATAAATGTATCTACAACAAACTAACACAATCAATCCCGGAAGTATGACTGAGACGAGCCATAAAACAATTAATTATAGTTATGTCTATAATATTAATAAATCAACATAGCCCATTATTATATTAGTGTGTTGCGCAGTTTGAAATGAAATGAAAACGCGGTATTGTTAAGGTAGCAAGAAAACAACTTACCTTTTTTTTTTTTTGGGTTCGCAGGGGGAATCATCATCATCATCACCAGCCCATTTAAGTCTCCACTGCTGTACACTGCTTTATTTGCGGTTAGTTTTATAATGTAAGTACATCTTGAATTGAATTGTATATGATCTAATTTTAATAATATTATTTGAATTTAATACAACTATTATAATTAATTTAATTACATACTCAATCTTATTTAATTTTGACATGTTGTGTATACTATTTATGGATTACTGTCTAGCCTTATTTTTATGATTGTTTTTATTTTTTCCAAGTTATGACTGTGATCTATCAGTGTACCATAATAAATAAATTAATAAATAAAAATCTGAAAAAGTTCCCGGTAGGCCACTTTTCGACCGCAAGTTGACGGGTAAGGCACACTAGCGACGCCAATCGATTTTAATTTTTAGCTACTAAATCGGATCTATTTTACACAATTTCGGGGTTATAATCTTTCAGCAAACACTTATACTATTTATTAAATAACCATGCACAAATTTTGGGTCTGTTATTGCACGCGACAAATTTATTCACATCAAATGCGGCCACTTTTTGGCGGTTAAGCCCAATTTTGTTTTTTTTTTATTATTAATAAAAACATCAATTCTGCCAGGTATTAAAGGGACATTTTCCAGTTTTTTTTTTGCATCACAAATACAATAATATCTGATCTCTATATAATACAAACCTTAAAATATACCCTTAAATAAAAATAAAATTATGGTGTGCTGACTGGCTTATTAGAGGAGTTATACAATATACCTATTGAGTATTCAGTATACATTTTATTGTGTTTAGAAAAAAACGGCAATTTCATAGGTAAATACCAATTATAAATATTTATAAACTACTTCGAAATTTTCAATGCAATATTCTCAAATATATCGGATACATTTTGGAGAGTGCGCCACGGAACTGTACAATGCCATTGGAGCATCTCCGTTGTTCCACTACTCCACCAGGCAGACCCTCAATCGACACCGGTACATGGTAGAAATACCAAAAGTCCACACAAAGAGGTTTAAATCCTGTTTCCTTATTCGTACTGCGAAACAGTGGAATCAGCTGCCTGAGGAGGTGTTCCCTAGAGGCTACAATTTGGGGGTTTTCAAAGCGCGAGTGAATAGGTATCTTCTAGGTAATCGTGCTACATCTTAGAACATATTATCACTTACCATCAGGTGAAATATGGTCAAACGCTTACCTATCTACAGTAAAAACAAAAATATTTATTACTAGACCGATAGTTGTGTTAGTTACTTAAAAAAATCGATCTTGCAAACCGTTCTTATTCGCTTCACCGTGATGGGTGGCCTTGCCTCGGATTTTTGAAATGCTAGAGATGACTTATGAGCAAGCGGGTCTCCCGATTGTAAGTGATCACCGCATCGTATGAACATCAGCGAGATCAGAGGAGTTACAGATGCGTTGCCGGCTCTTTGAAAAGGATTAGGCTCGTCTCTTGACGGTATCTACCTAAGAAAATAAATACTTCTACTGCCAAACCATTTATGAGAAATTTTTAAAATAGATCCGGTTTAGTAGCTGAACATTAAAATCGATCGGCGTTGCTAGTGTGCCCTACCCGTCACCTTAAATAAAAATAAAGTATAAAAACTAAATTTTTTGGTAGTCAGGTTTTAGTCTTTACACTTTAATTTACTATAAGCTATGACCTAAAGGTATGCAGTTGACTCGTTACGTAATGTAAGGCCAGCCGGCGCAAGGAGCCAAAGGCTTCGTTCTCGGTTCGTTGCACCTGCACCGGGTTTTCCTTGACTGATTTACTCAGACACGTGTCACAGTCTCTCACTATACTATACTTAATGTACAACCCGTGCGGATAAAGAATGGGATCAGAAATGGCGGCGCATCTATTCACTTCTCGCTGGCACACTATTTGCGTCTATACTCGCACCCCACGAGTGCGATTTGCACAAATTGTAGCGAAAACCGATTGGCGTTAGTGTGCCCTACCCGTCACCTTAATACTCGCACCCCACGAGTGCGAGTATAGACGCAAATAGAAAGATAGAAAGAAAGAAAATACATTTATTGGCCACAAACAATATACAATAATACAGAATGACATACAACAGCGGAAACATTGGATGGTGGATATTACATTTTCTAAGGAATAAGTGAAGGGAGTGGCCAATCAGGTCCCAGCCTCAGCATTTGCTGCTACGGCATTATCTGCGATGCCGCAGCAGCGCTGGTATTCTGGTGGGACCTGGTTGCGAGTGAGTTAGGTAGGATCTAAAAGAAGGAATACAATATTTAATGCAGGTGGGAATAGACATATTATACACGTATATTACATATTAAAAGAAGTGTACAATGTGGCAGATATATATTGAAATACATAAATAAATATTAATACAGAAAGTCAACATTCTAGACCGAGACACAACAGGTACAATACAAAGCATACAACAAAAAGAACACAACAAACGCAATAAAATAGTGTGCGAGCGAGAAGTAAATAGATGCGCCGCCATTTCTGATCAAATTCTTTATCCGCACAGGTTGTAACAGTGTTATAAGGAAGACATCAACAACCTTTTACAAATAAATAACAACTTACTCGTGTTGTATTTTTTTTTTAAATTTAAGGTGACGGGTAGGGCACACTAACGCCAATCGGTTTTAATTTTTATCTACTAAACTGAATCTATTTTTAAGAATTTCGCGGTTACAACCTCTCGGCAAACACATGTATCTACTATTTATTAAATAACCATGCACAAATGTTGGGTCCAATGAGTACGTGAATAATTGATTCACGCCAAAAGCGGCCACTTTTGGCGGTAATCATTTTTTCGCGTACAAAAACGGACCCAACATTTATGCATGGTTATTTAATAAATAGTATAAGTGTTTGCCAAGAGGTTGTAACCCCGAAATTGTTTAAAATAGATCCGGTTTAGTAGCTAAGAATTAAAAACGAATGGTGTCGCTAGTTCGGACTACCCGTCACCTTAAATGGGTTTGCACTTGACCTCATCTCACGAAAACGATGGAAAGTGACAATAAGGTTTAAGATGTATCGTGCTTACCCAGAATAATATTCACTCTCGACTTAGACACCCAAATTGTAGCTCTCCGGGTCCGGTTTAGTAGCTAAAAATTTAAAACGATTAGCGTCGCTAGTGTGAACTACCTGTCACCTTAAAAGCGACGGCAGCGCTTGGGATCCCTGGCTCAATCCCCGGGTCAGGCCAAAATTTGTACCTGAGTTATTCTGTAAAGAAGATTCTGGAAGTTGGCGGTCTTGTACCCCCGTGCCTCGCAAAACACGTTAAGCCGTTGGTCCTGCGCCCGATCCCTCATCCGGTCGTGTCACGCTGGTGTCCCATCGGATTATGAGGGTAAGGTCAGAGAGTGCACTTGTGTTTGCGCACACACTTGAGCACTATAATATTATAACCTGCGTAAGTGGCTGATCGTTGAGATTAGCCGCCGCAGCCGAAATCGGTTGGAAGATATTATAGTCGTTTAAGTGTGGACGTTCTGACTTGAACCCTTGAACAAAGGTACGGAACCTTTGTTCAAGGGTTCAAGTCAGAACGTATTAATGCAACTTAATCTTAAATTTCAATCTAAGTCACGAATAGTTCGTACAGCCACCCACACATCAAAGTATACAAAACTGACAATGTTTTTTCATTCGATTCTCACCTTAATTTCAAAAACGTTCGGTTCAATATCAATTGGGAAATAGTGACAGATTGTAGTAACTTGATGTTTGGCTGTCTGTACTTAAATGACCTACGGCTACCGATCAAGTTTAGTGAATGCAACTACAAACAGGTTTTGAATAATTATGCATTCATTTTAGAAGGTGTGTGGTTGTATCTTTGACCACCAAACATAGATTATAAATATAAAGATAAAAAGACAAAAAATCTTTATTTAATCTGTGTGGACCTAACACAGACTTATGAATGTCAAAATAGGTACATAATATCTACCGCTGGTTCGGAATGTCGATTTCTACTGAGAAGACACCAGCAAGAAACTCAGTAGTTACTCTTTTCAAATATTGATGATGTTACAGAGTTTCTATTGAGAAGAGAAAAAAAAAATACAATTATGAAAGTTAATAAGTAGACTACTATGAATAACAACTCAAAAGATTAATCAATTAACATGACGAAGAATCCTTATCATTTAAATAGTCTTGTACACTATAGTAACCTTTCTTCATTAGGCAGGTTTTAATATGAGACTTAAACTTATCAAGTGATAGGTTAATGACATTTTGTGGTAGCTTATTAAGTATCTACTTTCATGGGGTTAGGCTTAATCACCACGCTTGCCAAATGCGGATTGGTGATCACAAACCCGAGCTATGTTCGAAAAATTCGAAACATAATGTTCGCTCGACCCGGGAATCGAACCCAGGACCCCGAGATCACTTCCCTTTAAACTTATAGTCAAACCTCACTATCTTCAACACAAACAGTAGGTAACAGGTATTATCTTTATTCAATTGACATTTGCAGAATCAATAGTGTCTTAGAGCATGATTCGAGCCGTAAACAAAAAAAAAATCTACTAGTTTTTTTCTCGCGGCTTCGCTTGCGTGAGAAAGAGACAAAAAGTAGCCTATGTTACTATCCATTCTTTAAAACTCTTTCTCATACAACCCGTTTGGAACAGCGCTAGTGAACGCTGCCTCTGGTACAAGGGTTGGGGGTCCGATCCCCGCACAGTACAAACATTTGTGTGCATGAGCATGTCTGTTTGTATTGGTCTGGGTGTTATCTATGTATTATAAGTATGTATTTACAAAAGAAAAGTATTATATGTGTACCTATATTTGTAATCCCTTGAGCTACCTATCTCGGAGTCAGATCGAAGTATGTGATGTTGTAAAATAAAAAAAAATATATCATCTAAGTGTGTAATTCCCAGTTGCGTCCAAAGCTGTCGCTTTGGAGCCCAGGTTACGCTTAGGCTATGATTCAGGATTTGGGGAGTCTGGTAATTACAATGACGCGACTGAAGTCTGACATTCACAACCCTTTAAAAAGGGAACCAGACCAAGTGAATCATGGACGTTTCAGAAACTATTCGAAAAGTGCGGGTTTCCACACGATGTTTCCCTCACCCTACCATCTCTCTCCACCCCTTCAGCTATCACCAGTAAAAAAAGTACGTCAATCCGTCACTCCGTATTTTTTTTATGCTAGAGGCGACCAACGAGCAAGCGGGTCACCTGATGGAAAGTAATCAACGCCGCCCATGAACATAAGCGAAATCAGAGAGATCGCCTAATGTGCTATGTGCCTTTTTAAGGCGACAGGGTAGCCTTAACTAGCGACACCATTCGTTAGCGTCGCTAGTGTGCCCTACCCATCACCTTAAAAAAGAGTACGCTCTTCTCTTGAAGGTCCCTAAGTCGTAGCCGAAATACTCCAGCCAAACCATTCCACAGAACTGAAGGTACGTGGTATAAAGTGAAGCGGGGAAGTGAAGTATAGTTTTGCTGTGAAAGACGGACAAACATGTGTGTATGTTTGTCCGTCTTTCACAGCATTTATTATACTAGTAGCCTTAGCCGTGTGGTCCCCGGCAGAGTAGAATAGGCCACCCTCACTCTTACCGAGGTGTCGTAAAAGGCGACTAAGGTAAAGCTGCTGGCATGATCATCAGCACCCAGAGAAGGAAAACTCTGCATTTATATCAAAACCCTCGCCAACCCGTCTGCCAAGCGTGGTGAGTATGGCAATTACCCCTCATGTGATTGAGGGAGGCCCGTGCCCCAGCAGTGGGGACTTAAATGGGCTGACGATGACGATTATATTAGTATGGACACAGATAAATGTATGGATGTAACCCATTTAACATTATAATGGAGTTTTGTTTTTATATTGGTGGTCTCGACGATACAAGACATTAGCGATTCAATTTATATTTTCGTACCTTAACATTAAACTTATTTCATGTTTTTTTATTATTGATTTAAGGATGTTTTGGTAACTTTAAGAAAAACGAAAAAAATATTTAGCTATAATTAGCATGACAAAAAGAATTCGATATTTTATTGTTTTGTTTAAGTGTCCTCATTTGACCCAATCTCCAACAAAATTGGTATATGTCCGGCCCGCTTGGTTTATTACGTCGTTTCGTCTGATATCGTTATATTTATTTATTTTGGACTAGGTTTTTTCTGGCTGTTATTAACAAATTACTGTCTTATGGACAGTGATAATTAACATTAATTACCTAATTTTAATCAATTAATCCTTTATACCGGTGTATGCGCTCATATAATGACATAAAGGATCATAACATAGATATTTTTCATGATTCCATCCATACATATAAGCGGAAGTGTAATGATAAGCTGAAGGATTGTGAGTTGTAGATGAGAATTAATACTTAGTAGATAATTTAATAAATAAATAAATAAATATTTCACAACATCACATACATTGATCTGACTCCGAGATAGGTAGCTCAAGCACCTGTGTTACGGATATCAGAATCAACAGTGGGATTACAAATATATACATATAATACTTTACAAATATATACCTAATATAACTATATTTTAGTCGTAATTAAGTTCAATAATGCTGTATTTACCTATAATAGGCATATCTTTTAGTTAAGGCACCCTTGTACTGGTATTGTATGTGCAAACTGATATGTTGTTGGTAAATCTTTATCAATAAATAAATAATGTCATATATACATATATAAAAAATATCAATTACTTACAAATCAATTCATAAGCTCATCATCATCTTATTCATCACTCATTTAAATTTCTTTTGGCATAAGTATAAACGTATTTTCAACCGTGGGACAGCCAAACTTCATCATGAATGGACCGGCTCGACCGGAGTGATACCACGACCTCACAGAAAACCGGCGTGAAACAGCACTGTGCTGTGTTTCGCTGTGAGAGTGAGGGTACCGGAGGCCCAATCCGGGGGAAAGGGGGTCTAAAGGTACGCAGCGCACTTGTGACTCCACTGGTGTAGCGGGTGTCCACGGGCGGCGGCAATTGCTTACCATCAGGTGATCTGTCTGCTCGTCTGCCACCTATCACATAAAAAAAGCATTTTCTGAGTCAGTCTAAAATAATCAATTGTACGAGCACATGTGAACCCAGGGAATTCTAGTTTATCCGGAATATTCATCCCAAACAAGCAGGTGCAAATTTTAAACCGACTTCGAAAAAAAAGGAGGAGGTTTTCAATTCGACAAGTAGGATATTTTTTTTATGTTTGTTCGCCGATTACTTAGCCATTTATGAACCAATTTAGATAATTATTTTTTAGTTGGAAAGAAGATAGTCCCGGATTGGTACCATGATCAGGATATCAGGATCTGATGATTGGATCCTGAAAAAATGAGG
>CM032492.1:4420605-4440604 GCA_019059595.1 Marasmia exigua
AGAACTAAGGTTACAGACATAGCCCAAAGGATTGCATGCCTCAAGTGGCAATGGGCAGGGCACATAGCGAGGAGAACAGACGGCCGTTGGGGCGGAAAGGTCCTCGAGTGGAGGCCACGTACAGGAAGTCGCAGCCGTGGCAGGCCTCCTACAAGGTGGACCAACGATCTGGTGAAGATCGCGGCAATCTATTGGATGCGGGCGTTGCAGGACCGATCTGTGTGGAGAACATTGGGGGAGGCCTATGTCCAGCAGTGGACGTCTATTGGCTGAAATGATGATATGTTACAACATATAAAGTTTTTTAATAAGATTCATCATCATCAGCCCATTTAAGTCCCCACTGCTGGGGCACGGGCGTCCCTCAATCACATGAGGGGTAATTGCCATACTCACCACGCTTGGCAGACGGGTTGGCGAGGGTTTTGATATAAATGTAGAGTTTTACTTCTCGGGTGCTGATGATCATGCCAGCAGCTTTACCTTAGTCGCCTTTTACGACACTTCGGTAAGAAAGAGGGTGGCCTATTCTACTCTGCCGGGGGCCACAAGGCCAATTAATTAATAAGATTAATAAGACTTATTTAAGTATTGATTCCTCGTCCCCAGGACCTCTCGCACGGCAAAGAGAACGTGCCGGTGCCGTGCGTGAATTATTACGACGAGTCGCTGCCGGAGTTCTGCTCGTACAACACGCAGCGCACGCCCACCGCCGGCGTGCCTCTGAACCTCGACCCCGAGTTCCTGTGCGGCTGCGACTGCACCGACGACTGCGAGGTCAGGAGATAGTCATAGTTACATACTAAGCTTATCCCATAAGATTCCCATCAACACAGCATCACAAGAGCACACCAACGACATTTAGCTAGGAGTTGAAGTGGTCGCCGTGGTCGAAATCGGCCGGACTCCATCATCATTATCAGTGGCACAGTCACATGATCCTGTAACATGTGTCACAGTCACTTGATCCTATCCCTAGTGTCACTTGATCCTATCCCTAGTGTCACTTGATCGCATCTCTATTGTCATTTGATCCCATCCCTAGTGTCACAGTCTCTTGATCCCATCCCTAGTGTCACAGTTTTTTGATCCCATCCCTAGTGTCACATTCTCTTGATCCCATTCCTAGTGTCACAGTCTCTTGATCCCAACCCTAGTGTCACAGTCTCTTGATCCCATCCCTAGTGTCACAGTCTCTTGATCCCATCCCTAGTGTCACAGTCACTTGATCCTATCCCTAGTGTCACTTGATCCTATCCCTAGTGTCACTTGATCCTATCCCTAGTGTCACTTGATCGCATCTCTATTGTCATTTGATCCCATCCCTAGTGTCACAGTCTCTTGATCCCATCCCTAGTGTCACAGTCTCTTGATCCCATCCCTAGTGTCACAGTCTCTTGATCCCATCCCTAGTGTCACAGTCTCTTGATCCCATCCCTAGTGTCACAGTCTCTTGATCCCATCCCTAGTGCCACAGTCTCTTGATCCCATCCCAAGTGCCACAGTCTCTTGATCCCATCCCTAGTGTCACAGTCTCTTGATCCCATCCCTAGTGTCACAGTCTCTTGATCCCACCCCTAGAGTCACAGTCTCTTGATCCCACCCCTAGTGTCACAGTCTCTTGATCCCATCCCTAGTGTCACAGTCTCTTGATCCCATTCCTAGTGTCACAGTCTCTTGATCCCATCCCTAGTGTCACAGTCTCTTGATCCCATTCCTAGTGTCACAGTCTCTTGATCCCATCCCTAGTGTCACAGTCTCTTGATCCCATTCCTAGTGTCACAGTCTCTTGATCCCATCCCTAGTGTCACAGTCTCTTGATCCCACCCCTAGTGTCACAGTCTCTTGATCCCACCCCTAGTGTCACAGTCTCTTGATCCCATCCCTAGTGTCACAGTCTCTTGATCCCATCCCTAGTGCCACAGTCTCTCGATCCCGTCACTAGTATCACAGGGAACTGACCCCGTCCCTAGTGCTACAGTCCCAGTAGATCCCGATGACGATCGGCCGGGACCTCTCGCACGGCAAAGAGCACTACCTGGACGAGTCGCTGCCGGAGTTCTGCTCGTACAACACGCAGCGCACGCCCACCGCCGGCGTGCCTCTGAACCTGGACCCGGAGTTCCTGTGCGGCTGCGACTGCACCGACGACTGCGAGGTCAGGAGATACATAGTTACATACTAAGCTTATCCCATAAGATTCCCATCAACACAGCATCACAAGAGCACACCAACGAAATTGGACGACTGCGAGGTCAGGAGATACTCATAGTTTTTTTTTTATTTATTTATTTATCATATAAAAATACATTTCAAATTATCTTAAAATAATCACGCACTTAAGGTGGTCCGTTTCCTATACAAACTTGTCTTACAGGAATACTTACAGGCAGAAGCTTGAATATGGTTAAAATGTCTTTTAAAAAATTATATATGTGTGTCTATTTACGCGAATGGTATAATCTTTCAAGTTTAAAACATAAACAAAGTATAATATCGATTTTAAAAAACGTAGCAATTTGCGAAATCGCTTGAATGTGTGCGTGCTTGAAACGAATGCAATCTCTCGTAAAAACGGCGACATCTATACGAATCTAGTTAAATTTCCTAGATGGTAGGCTATGTTTGCTTAGCTAAACGAACTGGCTATCGAACAGATGGCGCTGAACTGCAATAAAAATATGCATGATATTTTAGCGATTTGTTAATTTATATTCATAATATATTAAAAATTGTATTATTTTATTGCTATAATAAAACACAAAATGCAAAAAAGGTCACACAATTTGACTTTACATTGATAAGAAATAATAGAGGCTTTGAAGTGCGACCGTCTGTCTACCCGCTGCGCCATCGAGGCATGGCATTATGTGTTAGCGACGTTGCCGCTCTTACGCGTCGTTGCCATATTTCTATAGCACCAATTTCTTCAACTTGAAATTATTTCTGGATTTTAGATTGCTCCTTTACTGGGTTGCCAGAAGGTACTTTTCCTGAAATTCTTGGTAAAATTTAGTCTTTCTTTTTTTTTAATTTCCTTTTTTTTCATTGGTTCCATAGGAGAAATATTGTGAAGTGAGTGTACATGAAACGAACATGCAATTTATATACGCATCCAGGTACGAAATACAATTGATCTGTCAAAAAGAGCAAAAATGTACTGGGATAACACATTGCCATCTCTGTCAGCTTTAGTGTGCATAGTAAAAAAACAGAGTTTAGCTTGGTATTGGCTGTCTAAAATCGCCGTGAGACTGGGGCCAGAAAACTAGTCTGTATATTTATGGACAGGAATTTGGGGACAAATACAAAATCGTACCTGGCAACTATGACTCAATCTAGCATCGCGGCATCGTCCGAAGTGCGATCCTGTTTACGCTTTACAAAATGTACCTACCGCTAATTTCCAAAACTTTTCGACTAAAAAAATCAACTGTAAAGTAATAAAATTTTAAGAAATACCTTCTTTATTGTTAAAAATCATTGGTAATAATAATAATAGTGCATACATAATTATTTCCAATAACTTAATTATAATATATTTCTAAGGAATGATAAACCATTTGCTGTAACGGAACGTAATCTAATTTTTTGTGATAACTAGTGTTGTGTATGCATCAATCCGTTCAACGCTAAAATAAATAAATATCGATATTCATAGCCTTGGTTTGGTAGGTGCATTGTTGAAAAAATTGAAATACAAACATGGACATCTGCAGTTCGCGCGAAACGTAACAGCCACGCGCTATCCGTACTTATCTGATAATATATAATATGTAGTACAACGGGTAGGCCAATACAGCAGAGTTGGATGGAACTCTGCATCAGCTACTCTCGGCTCCGTTCGGGTTCCGGGACAAAAGTATACGTACAAGTACAACCAATTATTTTTCTAGTTTTAATGAAATTACTGTATTAAGAGTCGAATGTTGCTACGAATTTTCTATGAGCGAACGGTTTTTTTGAGTGATATTGAATCAAGTTCGTCAGGGTTCAAAGTTAGGAACTCATCTGTGCAATTTGTTGTTTACGTCGCGTAGTGTTAATCAAGCGGCAGTGTTTTAAATATTCTAATGTTAAGTGATGAGTTTAGAGGATAAAGTCCAATGTGGATTGATAAATAGTGACTCCATTGGTAATGTATTGGTAATGTAATGTATTGGCCTTAAAGTTATGGGAACTCGTGATAAACACTTGGAATTAAGAGTCAAATGTAAATCTTGTGGTCATTGATTGAATTAAGTATAAAAAGTTAAGCTTGGTAAGTACATACCTACCAATTTAACTTACTTTTCTGGCTACTTTTAACTTCTACTACCTATGATAATATTATTTTTAAAAAGTGATAGTCTGTATTTTAAAATTTAATAGTATTTTTCCAATAAAATGTATGCTATGCTATGATGATAAATTTTCATTTGAATAATGCTCTTATCGATAAATTGCCAGCTTCTCTGATAGCAAAATAAACAACTCTACTCGTACTTTTTCAAGCAACTTTTTTTCATTCTGTCTGAATTTCCGACTGACTTGTTCTGATCGTTGTTTAGGTATTGTATGCAATTTGATTGACTTTCCTAAATTTTGCTGATTTTTTTGATAGTTTTGTTTCAGATGAAGTGAGGAGCTGGGTGTTCACAATGGACTTTGGAAGGACAAACAAATCGAGCTTTTTAATGTGCTACTCTCTTACTATGTACAAAACAATAAACTTTGCTTTTCAATTACAGAAAGACCTATTCTCTAACCAAACCTCAAATTGAACTGAATGATGAAACAAAAAAACCGGCCAAGTGCGAGTCGGGCTCGCGCACAAAGGGTTCCGTAGCAGCAAAGTCCAAAATTACAGTTAAATCAACCTATCTCAAAAACTATAAGAGATACTTTGATCAAACCAAAAATCGTTGAAAGAGTTAATTAGCATGCATCACCTCTATTTTTTTTAGAATTTTATACCCCGTAGTTATAAAAATAGAGGGGGGGGGGACATACTTTTTACGACTTTGAGAGCTGATATCTCAAAAACCGTTCACTTTAAGAAAAATGTTTTTTAGAAAACTTTATATCATTTTAAAAGACCTTTCCATTGATACCCCACACGGGTATGTACATCGAAAAAAAAAATTTCATCCCTCAGTTACATGTATGGGGGGCCCCACCCCCAATTCTTTTTTTTACTATTTAGTGTCATATTTTTGTAGCGGTTCATACAACACATATTCCCATCAAATTTCATCACTGTAGTACTTATAGTTTCCGAGTAAATCGGCTGTGACAGACGGACAGACGGACATGACGAAACTATAAGGGTTCCGGTTTTGCCATTTTGGCTACGGAACCCTAAAAATGGATTACACAGAGTTTACTCTTTTGAATGTACCATGTGTGGAATGCTCTGGAAGCGAGCTAGTGAAAAGGATGGTCACATAAATAAAGCCCTAGTTTGGGGTGCTGTGACAAGTGGCAGCTACTATGCACAAGTAGCCCAGATGACTGCGCTTATGGATATACCAACTTTATCACCGAATAAGTTTCACTCAATTGAAAAAGAATTGGGATCTGTGTGGCAACAACACTTGACAGAGGAGATAATAAAAGCTGGAGCCGAAGAAAGAGCCATCGCCATTGTAAAGGGACACATGTCCCCTGATGGGGTGCCATATATCACTGTCTGAAAAGATCATATGGGCATAACTCATCTTCTGGGATGGTAAGTTTAACTTTGTTATAATCGCTTGTTTGTTATACATTTTTCATTGTTATTTAATTTTTGCAAGTAAAACTTTAATCCCACTGAAAATGTGTCTCAGACATAAGGACGGTACAAAGTCCAATAAGGGTAACTCCGTGTGTACCCGTATTATTACTTTAAAAAAATTTCTTACCAATTCGGGAGTTCAAAGTAATAATAGAATGTGTTATAAAACACACACCCCTGTATTACAAAACGTGGTCTAACTAAAGTTAGGCTTGGTTTAAAACGGATGCTGTCACTTTCATTTGAAAGTTATATAAAAGTGACAGCATCATTTTTAAACCTTGTAGACCATTTTTGTAATAAAGGGGACAGATGTTTGGTAACAATATTTAATAACAAATTGAAATAATATAAATATATTGTTACAAACATTATTACATTATTTATTTCTTTTTACAGATACTTCAGTCCACTTGGGATAGAATGCATAGCATTCAAGCATGGTGATTTTCAAGAAACACTCAAAGTTACTTTAGAAGCATTTTATTGTATATAAATTGATGTAAATATTTTTTATTAATTATTAAAAATTGACTTGATACTACCTCCTACCTACCTACACCAACTAATTTGTACACCTCGTCATACAGTTAACTAGTTTTGGAATATTTACTTTTGTTTGTAACATATGACGGGAACTTCACTAATGATCATGCTCCCCAAATGTCCCTGAGGTTGTGGCGCTATGTGGCTGGTCATAACATTCACTCTGCTATGGTTGAGTGAAATGATGGCTGAAACATATGTCATACTTGAACAGGTGCCAACTTTGGGGACTGGTCTGCTTTGGTTTAAATCATATTTAGCTTATTATTTTGTGTTGCATTATTAGCTGTATGACTTGGTATAAGGTATACTTTGTATGTGTAATAAAACATTGTATTTAAGAGTAACTGGTGAGTTTCTTGTCAGACCTTCTCGTCCAGAAACAACTTTCCGCTCTGGTGGTAGAATCGCATTATGTGTATTTATATTTTAATATATTTTATGTATCGGCATATTTATGTAATCACATGTAAATTATACATACTAATGAAATTATTTTAAAGGATTCAAATATAGATTTTATTATATTGATTGTTTTTTAATTATCATTCCTAAGGACTTATACCACTCCACTTCTTCTGCACGAACCTACCTACATGAAGTTATTAGAAGTCGCCCACCTACGCACACCCAGCCTACTCTATTAGGTCTACAGACGCTATGTGGCAAAAAATCGTCCCGAAACGAAGCGAGGGCGGACCGATAGTTGCATAATAAACCGCACTTCAATTTCGAAAAGTCCAGTGTGTGTTAAGTTATCTACTAGATTACCATCGCTACCTATCCGTAGTCCATTCGATAGATCCGAAGAAGAAATTCATATATTCCGTAATTCCTACCTACATCATATTTTTAGGGTTAAGCGCGCCATCTATTGCCAGCCAGGAATAACAGCTATCCGATAAAAACCATGCTTCAGCTTTGTATGTGTGTGTGGGGACGATACGTACGTACACAAGTTGATATTAATTTAGCAACGATGCAGCAATATAACGATTCTGATTTAGTTGTTAATTGTTGAAATACATCAAAAAATCGCAGTTATTACGTAGATGTCGCGAATCACTCTACACTTAAAATTACTGTCCTGTAGAAGTCGTAATTATTTATTTTCTCGATTCACTGACAACAGAGCCATCTCTTAGCAAGCGTTTAGCAGGATTGCGTGAGCTTCCACCTTAAACCACTATGGTTTGTGATGGCGCGACCTGAGTCGATGTTAAAGTTAAGCAAAGTGCATAACGAACAATACACAATTCCTACCTACATAATTTATTCTATTAAGATTTAAGTAAGTGCATCTCATTCAACATTATCGAGAAAGTGCATCTTGAGTTTCTGTTTGATATTTTTATCATTAATCTTATCAGGCAAGCTGAGAGGTAGCTGGTTAATAAGACGTGGAATTAGATAACTCGCCGTTCGTTCCCCGTACATGTTATTCGCACCGCCGATTATCAACCTACGGTTGCTAACAGCGCGCTGTTAGGAGGAAACAGAGAATTGGTTTTTTAAAAAAAGTTAATTTATTTTATTTTGATTTTGACCAGTTAATTTTACAGAGATTTTCTAGGCAAGTGTCGCGGAGCGCGGATAGCGTCGAACTAACTGACTGAAATTAGAAAACATACTCAAGTAGTATAGTCATCTAATGACAAAGGCAGTATTGCACTTTTATATACTAAGAACATATATAACAGCCCCCAAGGTTAAAATTAAACTTTACTTAAAAGTGAAGTTTAAGTTCAGAGTAAAGCTATGTAGGTCTAATGCGGGCTGCTACCTTTGGCGATTCAATAATTTCTAACTCTATGTCATTATTTTCGGCAATGCCTTGATGCCTTGTTATAGATACTCTTCGACATTTGCCTTTACAATTTTTATAAAATAAAAAGGATGTTATTAATATAATTATGATCAAGATACAAACAGTTGCACTTGAGTAATATTGACCATATAGAACAATATGAGGCTTTTCAATGATTTTATCCAGATTTTTAATAATTTTATCTGAGGCTTTATTATATTCCATGGAAATAGAGTTAAGGTTAATATTATGTAATTTTAAATTTGGTAAACTGATTTTAATATTATTTAATTTAGTAAAGTCGCAACATTTGTCATTTAGTAAGTCGAATGTCGAATTAACGGTTTGTATCTCGATAATTTTAGTATATTTAGGAATTAGTATTAAATCTTTATAATAGGCTATACAATCAATAGGGAGATGCAGAATGCCAGTACCTAAAATATTGATCTCGCTATCTCCTGATTTTTGACACGTTACAGCTAATTTGGATTTTTCGGAAATAACATAAATCCATTTGTTGTTACTAAGTCTTTGCCAAATTTCTATGTCACCATAAAATAAATTAATTTCACATTGTTTTGGTACAGAGTTCAAGGCTTTAGATATTATTTCAGATTCACAAATCGCATTTGCAGATGTAGAATAAACATTAATAAATTCACACAAATAAAACATATCATAAACTCTCTTACAGCTATTTAGGCTATCAAGTTTACAATACAAAGACCTATCTCTAGTTATACCTATATATTTCGTCGATGGAATAATGGTTGTATAAGTTCTATTTTCGAATTTGTTTAACATCGGAAATGGGATACAATTATATAAACTAAATTCATTGGAGGTCACTAAGGGAACTTTTAAAACAAATACAATTTTGTTATTACTATAGAAAGTAGCTAATTCGGATATATTTAGTAAAACATATATATTTTCTAAAGACAGGCTAACAGGAAATTGTCTAAAATTTGGTAAAAATCTATAATTGTCAACTAATTCAGAAAAAAGTTGTTTTGGTGTTATAATCGAAGGATGTAAAATATTAGATTTACTAAACATTATTCCATTTACAATATCTTCTAACTTAAATGATAGGGTTAGTAAACTACTCTCTAACATATTAAACATTTCGTTGAAATTTGATTTAATTTCAATTTTATTAGTAAGCAGAGTTAAATTCTTCAAATTATTTGATAAATTTTCAACAGCGCTATTTAATCTCAATTCATTGTTTCCAATATCATTAATAATATTTTTATAAGAAGAAAGTGTAGATTTTGTTACCAAAATATTCTCTTTCATTAATTCTGATATTTTAATTTGATCATTTTCTACAGATTGAATGGCGCTGCTATATTTAATAGCATCATCTTCGTTCATAGTTCCAAATAAGTGTTTAAAGACAGTACCTACGATGCCAAACCAAGCTGACCTTTTTGACCTAAATTCTATAAGATGCGAAATTGATTCAAAGTCTCTAATTAAGTCATAATAACGAACAGATAAAGGTTGTAATAAGTTATGACACTCTAACTCATTGAACGCATTACTTTGTTTACACAAGTACCGTAGGGTGCCTATCACACCGTTCAGATTTTCTAGGTGCGGTTTAATAAATGAAATATCTGTAGGAATAACTATGTTTAGGTGACCATCGATTAATTTTAATAAGCCAATGGGGTCAAAATGGATACCTGGACTTTTGTAGCTGGTTGAATGAAGTTACCGCTCACTACAGTCACGAAACTGAAATAGAATTTGTTTAATGTAAAACTAGTTAAAACTATACTTTTTTTTTTTAATTAAGTGGGACTTATTATTTTTTAGTCACCACCGCGACGTGCTAGTTTGACCTGATCGAAGTGATGGGTCACGTGACGCCTATTTATGAGCAAAGTTAGGCTGTTTCTACCATTTATCTTAACAACCTTATAGGGTCCCTTCCAAATTGGCGATAACGCTTTTCGGAGCCTGAGGTGGTTTTTCAGGAATACATAGTCACCAACTTTATAGTTTACAGGTTTTGAATGGGAGTCGTAGTAGGCTTTTGATGATTGTTTAGATCTGTTAATATTTTCTATGGCTTTAGACCTGGTAAATTGGAGTCGATGTTTCAGCATTTTTACGTAATCAGAATATGTAGCATCAGAGGCAGAAGTTTCATAGATGGAATTTGGAAGATATGGCTTATGACCAAAGAGAAGTTCGTAAGGGGAGTAATTAGTCGTGGAGTGAATAGCAGTATTATATGCTAACATAGCGGTATATACATACCGGGGCCAATTGGACTGAGATTCGTCAACGTAGGACTTTAAATATTCTTTAAGGGTTGAGTGGCTACGTTCTAACGCGCCTTGGGTCTGGGGGTGGTAAGGAGATGACCACAGCTGTTTTATTTTTAGAAAAGAACAAGTTTGTTTGAATAGTTCTGCCGTGAAGTTGGTACCTTGGTCAGTGAGAATACACTTAGGTATGCCGAAGAGGGATATGAAGTGGATGAGGCAGTCACTGGTCTCTTCAGCAGTTGTACTTCTTATGGGATAAGCTGTAGAATATTTTGTCATATCATCTTGAAGGGTTAAGATATATTTTAATTTAGCAGTTCCAGATTCGGGGAGAGGTCCAACAATATCTAGGGAAAGTCTTTCAAAAGGGACAGTGGAGGTGCTAGTTATTTGCATAGGGGCTCTATTTATTTGACGAAGAGCTTTATTAGTTTGGCAGGACATGCATTTCTTTACATAATTTTCTATATCACTGCGCATATTCTTCCAGTAAAATTGTTCACGGATTTTATTAAACATTCTGTTTGATCCCAGATGACCAGCTATTGGTACATCGTGGTTTTCTTTAAGTATCTTGTGTATTTCACTTGGACTAGGATAATATATTTTATTTCTGTAAATATGAATTTCTATTCCGGTATTGTCAAATAAGTAGGCTAACATATTATACAATTTTGAATGAATGTGTCGATCAAATGGGTTTTTGAAATCAGTGATGCTGATTGATTTTTCTTCTTTTAAATTAGATATTAAGTGATTTCTGAAAGTTTTAATTGTTTCAAATATATCAGAGTAACTACAGTCATCAAAGTGGTGTACCTTTGTAAATAAAAAGAAATAAGTTTTGTCATTGTATGAAAGAGATTTGTAAGAATGTAACGTTTTTTCAGACTGTATAAAGGATTGTGAGTCAGGACAATTTGATAGTATATCTTGTACATAGGGAATAGACTCATCGAGATCAAGAGAGGTTGGGATTACAATTATTTTATTTCGAGTTTTCAATAAGTTGTCATTATGTTCTATTATTGGAGTGTTACAGGAAGCATTTGACTTTAGGAATTTGGAATAGTTATCATTTATTTCAGGTAAGACTTTAGGCGAATGATTTTGATTTATTTCAGGATCTACTCGACTTGTAGAGGGTTGCGGATTTTGAAGGTAAGGATTAGGTTTAATTTTATTTTCAGGGATCGAGACCGAAGGAGGTTGAACGTCAGTAGATTTCATTGACTTAGGAGGAGATGCAGAGTTAGGATTCAAGAGATTATCATTTTCCAGGAGATCCGTAATAGATATATCATCGAGGTTCATTTGATCTATGTCAGAAATTGGGATACCTAAATCATCTAAGGTAAGAGGACTAAAGGGAGAAAGTAGGGCGTTGTCATTACTAGGATTTTCAGGTGCTGGAGGGACTGGATTAGCAGAAGTTGGAGAATCGGTAAGTTTTTCAGGATTTTCATTTGTTATAGGATTCACAGGATATCGCGAGAGGGCATCGGCTGCAGAATTTAATTTTCCTTTTCTATAAATAATTTCGTATTCGAACTCTTCTAACTGTAGACGCCATCGTTGCATTTTACTGCTAGGGTCAGTATGATTGAAGAGCCATTTTAAAGGGCGATGATCAGTTACTATATAGAATTTTCTGCCAAAAAGATAGGGACGAAAGTTTTTACAACCAAATATTATTGCCAAAAGTTCTTTTTCTGTTGTACTGTAATTGATCTCATTTTTGTTTAAGGTTCTGGAAGAATAAGCTATAGGATTGTCTTTTCCAATGGGACCTTGGGAAAGGATTGCGGAAATAGCGTAATTGGACGCATCACAGGTAAGGGTAAAGGGTTTTGTAAAATCAGGATAAGTGAGAACGGGGGCAGATATTAATTTATCTTTAAGGCTTTCAAAAGAGAGCTGCTGTTCATTTGACCAAATAAACGGGACATCCTTCTTTAAAAGAGAGGTGAGAGGTTTGGACAACTTGGAAAAATCGGGAATAAATCTTCTATAATATGATATGAGACCTAAGAAAGATTTTATATCTTTAGGACATTTCGGGACTGGAAATTGTTGAACGGATTTGATTTTATTAGGATCGGGTTTAAGGCCATTTTCAGTTATAACATGACCTAAATAACCGACTTCTTTTCTCAAAAATTCGCACTTGTCGGGCTGTAACTTGAGGTTGAAAGATCTAAGTTTTTGAAAAACTGCGGAAAGGTTTTCGATGTGGGATTTTAAATCGTGTGAGTAGATTACTACATCGTCAAGGTAAACAAAGCACCTTTCACCTTGAAGACCAGTTAAAACGTTATTCATTAAGCGTTGGAAGGTGGACGGGGCATTTTTTAAGCCAAAGGGCATGCGACAAAATTCAAATTGACCTTGTGGGACGCTAAATGCTGTCTTGCAAGAATCCTGGGGTTTCATTTTTATTTGATGGAACCCTGACGCGAGATCAAGGGTTGAGAAGTACTTAGATTTACCTAATTGGTCTAAAATTTCGGTAATGTTCGGAATCGGATAGGTTTCACCAATTGTAATATCATTTAGTTTTCGATAATCGATTACAATGCGCCATTTCTTTTGGCCAGAAGCATCGATTTTCTTTGGAACTATCCAAATTGGAGAAGACCAGGGAGATAAAGAAGGTTGGATTATATTTTGTTCAAGCATTTTGTCAATTTGTGCTTTTACTTCTTGCTTGTGGACTTCTGGGAATCTATACGACTTTACGTTAATTGGTTGTTCAGAAGTAGTCCGAATTTGATGTGTAATAGCATCAGTTGAAGTTAGTTGATCACCAGGAAGGTGAAAGATATCTGAGTATTTGGAGCATACATCACGTAAGACTTCAGATTCTTCGGAATTTAAATGAGAAGTTCGCAAGAGATTTAGGACTTCTTTAGTTCTATTAAGGCAGGTTGGTTCATTTATATTATTATAATTATAAGTATGTTTTTCAATAGGGTATAAGGTAAGTTGGAGGTTTGAATTTAAGTTAACAGGGTTTTCAGAAGTATTTAGTATTGTAAGATTTATTCTATTATTTTCTTTTACTTTTACAACACAATTTGCTATCAAAAGAGAGTCAGTAAGATGTTCGTCAAGAATCATTCCTTCTTTAATTTCAGGATTACGAATAGAACATTCCACTAAAATTTCAGAACGAGGCGGGATGTAATAAACAGGATCATTAAAGATAAGTTTGATTTTATTTTTGTCAATGTTAAATATATTACGATTGTAATCAATGTAACATTGGTAGTGAGTCATTAAATTGTTACCAATTATTCCGTCGTAAGGTAAATTAATTTTATCTACAACGTGAAAATTGTAAGGAATAGATTCTCTTCCTAGAATAAGATTCATATCAAAATCACCAAGAGTAGGGACGGCTTCCATATCATTATCTATACCTTTTAATTTTAATATATTATCTTTTTTGAGTTTCAGGTGCGGGCATTGTATTGAAGACTTTTTAATGAGGCAGATTGAAGATCCAGTGTCTACGAGAAAGGTAAGTGGTTTATCAGAAATAGAAGTTTTGAGGAGAACATGAGGTAAGGATAATTTAGATGTATTACATTTTATCTCATAAATCTTATCAATATTTTTTACAGGTAAGTCATTCAGAGGATTTTTATGGACTCTTTGATTACAGTCCTTTGAAATAGTAGAGTCAGAGGAAACAGAGGGCTTATGAACTTTCTGTGTATAGTCCTTTGAAATAGTAGAGTCGGAGAAAACAGAGGGTTTATGAACTTTCTGTTTACATTCCTTCAAAATAGTAGAATCAGAGGATACAGAGGGTTTATGGACTTTCTGTTTACAGTCCTTTGAATTAGTAGAATCAGAGGATACAGAGGGTTTATGGACTTTCTGTTTACAGTCCTTTGAAATAGTAGAATCAGAGGATACAGAGGGTTTATGGACTTTCTGTTTACAGTCCTTTGAATTAGTAGAATCAGAGGATACAGAGGGTTTATGGACTTTCTGTTTACAGTCCTTTGAAATAGTAGAATCAGAGGATACAGAGGATTTCAGAATGGTGCCATTAGAATTAATATGAGATGGAATTTCGGACTCGACGCGACACCGTTGGGAGTCCGTTACTCGTTTAAATCTTCATTTTCTTCCATACAATAATTTTCTTCTTGGGTATCGTAATTATCTTGGGCTTGGTATTCTGGTTCAAATCCAGAATCAAGTGCCTGATTATGATCATTGTTATGATCATCGTTTACGAAGTGAACTCGAATGTTACGACCATTGAAAGGTTTTCGATTGAAGCTGCTTTGAGGTCGCTGCTGAAATTGATTTGAAGTTGGACGTTGAGGATATTGAGTTGAAGTTGGACGTTGAGGATATTGTATTGGTTTAGTCGGAAATTGGGGTGGCTGACGCCTGATGTTGTAAGAATTATTATATTCGCGTTTTTTACAGTTTTCAATAGTATGGCCTTGATTTTTACAATACCGACAGATCGGTACTTGAAATTGATTGGATGATGACGTATTGAGATTATGTACGGGTCTGAAATTTGGCTTGAATTGAGTAGGACGCTGCGACATCGAAACATTTTGTGAAGACGGCGTATGACGTTTATACATAAGTTTTTGAATTTTTTCTTCAGCTGTTGCGAAATCTATAGCACTGTTTAAGTTTTGTGGATTCTTTCCACGGACTAAATTGGAAATGCTAGGCTTAAGGCCTAGTAAGAACGTGTGTAGGGCTAAGTCGTCCATAGCTGCAAGACGACCTACTAACTCTGATTTCTTTTTATTTGACAACGTAATTTCGGTGATTAATTTTGACAGACATGTCTCAACTCTGAGTGCAAATTGACTGACCATTTCTTGAGGAAGTTGATGACAGTCTTGAAGATCTGAAAGAAGATGCGCATAATGTTTTGTTTCGCCGAATTGACTTTTCAAAAATTCACTAAGTTGTTCCCAATCATCAAAGTCTTTAATGGAACAGGCTATCTCAGCTTTACCTAGTAGCTGGGATTGGATAAATTTCAACAAAATCGGCCTTTGAGATGAAGTAGCTAAATCTATAGCACTTTGACATATTGATAAAAATGAGCTTAGTTTATCTCTAGAGCCATCAAAAGGCTTTATGAATTTGAATAATGTTCCGATAGAGATTGATTCCATTTCTTTCTCACCTTTTACAGACATTTCAAATAATTAAAATAACTTTCAATTCGAATGAAATAAAAAGTTGTTACGGTGTAATAGACGGACACTGTAGGTAACTTACAGCGGATCAAGTTTCAGCTTGTGTTATAAAAGGTTTGTGAGAATACAATTTGTTATTCACGATAGATAGAACGTGTTATGATGATGATGGTTATTATCGTGAGAACTTAATGTAAACAAACTCGATATTAATACTGACTGATATTAAGCACGGATATTAATAACTATGAACTTCGGATTAAAATAAAAGTTGTCTGACTTACAGTAGGATTATGATTTTCATGATTATGAATCTTCTTTTCAGGACACAGGGGGACGTTCTACTTTTCAGGTTACACAGGGGCGATCTTCTTTCCAGGACACAGAGGGGCAGTTTTCTTTCCAGGGCACAGAGGGGCGATTTTCTTTCCAGGATACAGAGGGTCGATCTTCTTTCAAGGACACAGAGGGGCGATCTTCTTTCTAGGTACACAGAGGGCGTTCTTCTTTCAGGGACACAGAGGGGCGATCTTCTTTCAAGGACACAGAGGACGTTCTTCTTTCAGGGACACAGAGGGGCGATCTTCTTTCAAGGACACAGAGGACGTTCTTCTTTCATAGACACAGAGAGGCGATCTTCTTTCAAGAACACAGAGGACGTTCTTCTTTCAGAGACACAGTGGAGCAATCTTCTTTCAAGGACACAGAGGAGCAGTCTTCTTTCAAGGATCCAGAGGATGTTCTTCTTTCAGGGACACAGAGTGGTGATCTTCTTTCAAGGACACAGAGGAGCAATCTTCTTTCAGGACACAGAGGGTGTTCTTCTTTTCAGGACACAGAGGACGTTCTTCTTTTTAGGACACAGAGGCACGGCACAGAGTTTTTAGAATACCGAGGAAACAGAGTTCGAGTTCGACACCGCGAGGAATTGAATAATGACACTTCACTTTTTGATTCAGAGTCCGAGGAAGTTCAGAAACGGAGACGAGTCCAGGGATACCAGCGGTTGTTATCCCTTTACGCTGCCACCAAATTGTTAGGAGGAAACAGAGAATTGGTTTTTTAAAAAAAGTTAATTTATTTTATTTTGATTTTGACCAGTTAATTTTACAGAGATTTTCTAGGCAAGTGTCGCGGAGCGCGGATAGCGTCGAACTAACTGACTGAAATTAGAAAACATACTCAAGTAGTATAGTCATCTAATGACAAAGGCAGTATTGCACTTTTATATACTAAGAACATATATAACAGCGCGTACACACGGGGTGGTTTATTGGTTGGCTAAACTGCTTGTAAAAAAAATGATGTTTTAATAATATCAATTTTACTTGGGTTTCAACCGGCAGGATTTTACAGTGTTTAAAAAGTCCGCTATCGTTATTTTGGAATTCACGCCTTATTTTGTTGGAAACAATGTGTTTAAGATTCTTTTTTGATGACTATATATTTTGTTTAAATGTTTTGTTATTCTGCCCTTGCGCAACATAGCTTGACACGTCTACAAGACAACCTTCTTGCGAGTTGGTTACATCACTAGTGACACAGTCACTTCATTACATCACTAGTGTCACATTTTTTATTTATTTATTTATTAGGTCCACTTACAATTTATGCATTATAAAATATCATAACACATTGAATCTTAAAAGCTTGCTAAATACATATATCAGTTACAAGTAGATACCTCATGCCATTCCAGTGTACTTGATTCAGTTACATTAAAATAGGTAGTTGAAATAAAATTACGGTATATAAATCTACAATAAAATACACAATCAAACAGATAAAAATAGGCCGACAGTGAGCGCTAGCACAGGGTCTTGATGCTAGTATTAGTCTTTTGATCTTGCCAACTGAATCGTGAAAGACATCCATCTGGTCACTATAATAATTTAGGGTTCTGGAAAGAGAGGGGGGCAAAATGGAGTAATGCGGTTTCTTGGAACCCTACGTGGCACTTTGAGTGAAAATAGGAATAACAGTGGGGGGGCAATTGATTTTACCTGTAAGTACTTTAGAGAGGAAAGTTATATCAAGTACATCCCGTTTTTTCTCTAAAGAAGATATTTTAAAATTTTCGAGTCTGGCCTAGTAGGTTGCTACTTTCCTAGCAATTCCCCTGGAGTATGCTTGATGCTACAAGAACCTTTTTTGTACACGCTCCAGCCTGAGCGTATGCGCGGCATAGTGAGGGCGCCATACAATATTACCATATTCTAGGATACTTCTGACTAGAGCGTTATATAATAAAATCTTTGTTTGGGGCTTTCTAAACATCTTCCCATTTTTAATAACAAACCCGAGTGTTTTAGATGCCTTTTTCACGACGTGATCTATATGAGGCACGAATGATAGCTTTCCGTCGAAATATACTCCCAAGTCCTTGACCACTTCATTAATCTGTAACGGCACATCATGGAGATAGTACTGTGTCTGGATAGGGTTGGTTTTACGGGTAAAGGTGACTTATTGGCATTTAGAGATGTTAAGCCTCATGAAGTTGCGCTGGCACCACTCATCTGAACTATCCAGACCCTCCTGCAAATTGAGGGTGTCATGTTTTGAGTCAATAACGCACCCCAGCTTTAGGTCATCAGCGTAGAGAAATGACTCTGAGTGCTTTAGACAGGCAGGAAGGTCATTTATGAAAAGATTAAACGAGATAGGCCCCAAATGTGATCCTTGAGGCACTCCTGTAGAGACACCACGGTGACTGGAGCTGTATCCATTAATAACAACATTGAATTTCCTATAGGATAAATAGAACATCAGCCAACTTAAAAACGGTCCATCAAAACCATATAATCTTAGTTTCTGAATAAGCACTTTGTGGCAAACTTTGTCAAACGCCTTACTGAAGTCGGTGTATACTATGTCAACCTGTTTCCGAGAATCTATAGCGTGTGATAAAAAAAATTCATAGCAGACTAGATTGGTACTGATTGATCTAGCCATTATTTAATAAATTTAAGGTTATTTAATAAATAGTATAAGTATTTGCCGAGAGGTTGTAACCCCGTTATTGTTTAAAATTGATCCGGTTTAGTAGCTAACAATTAAAAACGAATGGTTTCGCTAGTTAGGGCTACCCGTCGCCTCAATGGTAGCAAAGTTCTGAATGCTGAATTCAGAACTGTTAAAAATTCTGTTAAAAACAGCTATATAAGTATACTCGGTTAATTTTTAAAACAACATTTACACAAATGTGTACAAAATTGTTGTCTTGTTCATTTTGTGTTTTTGTTGAAAAGTTGTCTACCTACTTAAGGTTTGAGGCTATGCACAATAATAGTTGACTTTTTGATGTTCTTTTGACGTCACAAAAATGGAGGCTATCGTTTTGGCGCAAAATATTCTCGTCTATATTTGAAAAATATTATTTTTGCATTATGTTTCTAAGTTATCCTGTCGCGTCCCACTGCTGAGCAAATGCCTCCCCCAAATTCTTCCATTGATCCCCGTCCAATGTTGCCAATCATGAACATACTTGTAAAAATCGTCACACCATCTTTTTCTGGGCCTACCCCGTAGTCGCCGTCCATTGGGCGCCATTGAGTGACGATTTTTGTCCATCTTTCGGGGCCCATTCTGCACACATGACCCGCCCAATCCCATTTTAGTTTCATTTCATATTTTTGCATAAAACGAAATTATATCCAGGAAATAAAAATACCAGATGACTATTGAATCGATACGAATATGTTAAAATATATTTGAAAAAACGGAGAATAGTCTATTCTGATCGTATAACTTGTTCCAGGATAAAAGCAAATGTGCGTGTTGGAAGATGACACTAGAGGGCGCCAGGACGATCGGGCTTCGCGGCGCCAACATAGGCTACGTGTACAAGCGCCTGCCCGAGCCTCTGCCGTCAGGCATCTACGAGTGCAACTCCAGGTATGTTGTGCACAAGTGTGTGCGAGCACGGGCTAGAACGCGAGGGGGACAGACACCATGTATTGTGGTGCTGTCCAGTATATCAGGACCTTCGTGGGGAGCTGCTAAGATGGACTGTAGTTGACAAACCTGGACCAGTCTGGTACCCGGACCTTGTGTCCTCGGAGGCGAACTTCGCCCGGCTGCGTGAGTTTGCGCATGGCTGGCACAGACGGAGAAACGACCCGGGCTGCTCGGCGCTAGAGGGCACCACCTGTGGTGGCGTCTACGGCCCCAGAAGGGGGAGAAACGCACAATTAGGAACAAGGATATAGATTAATAACTTGTAGGGAGTCAAGAATTGTGCGCGGTGGAGTGCAAGAGTCCCACGGACACGCAATATCCGCGCACATCTCCCACGATTCGGCCAGTATAACCATAGTTTTATAAGGCCATGGGAAGCTCACTTTATGTCCGCCATTTTTTTTTGTTTTTTAGAAAAGTGGACGTGGTTAAAATTAAAAAAACATCGAAA
>CM032492.1:4440704-4460703 GCA_019059595.1 Marasmia exigua
GTTACTAATATTATTAAAATACTTATTTATGTATTTTATTTATTTATTGATTTATGTATTTATAGAATATATATTTATTATTAAATATAACTACCTATATTATTTCTATTGTTTTTAGCACATAGTTTAAATACTCTGAATTTGACAGTATTGGTAAATTTAAATGGGAGAAGCCCCTGACTCTTGAGATACAGGCATCTTAGCCTAGTTTGAGTGTCAGAGTCTTCATAGGATGGTGTATATCAAATTATGTCAATAAAGAATTATTATTTTAATAAAAAAAAGGTACTACTGTCAAAGGTAAATTATACTAGTGTCAACATTGTCAACGTCATTCATACATTCAACGTTGACAAGTTGTCGTTTTTTTTGGCAGTTGCATGTCATGGGTTTGGCATTTCGTAAATTTAAAACTATAATGTGCTAAGCAAAGAAATATTTTACATTCTGCCGTCCGATGACGTCATCTTACGTTTTTTAGTTTTTAATTTTTTTCTCAATAAATAAGCAATATAAAAAATGAATAAATATATATTCGAGCAGCGGAAAAGTAAACAAAGAATTGGTATTTTTTGTTTCAGAGCTTAGCAATTTTGAAATGTTGTCCATTATATATGTAATGACCTTGCAATATTTAAGAAAAAAATGTTCAACTATTTAATCGAAAATGCGTTTTACTCTGTGAATGAATATTTAGAATCAAAATGAACTTTGACATAGTAATTGAGAGATTTATTGTGACTTGCTGTAAAATATTTTATTTATTTAATGTCAATTTCGATCATAGTATTTTTATTTAATTATTATTGACATTTGTATTATTGTAATTAATTAATTTGGACATTTCGCGCTGTTATGAATTTAATTATTATGAACTACCTGACTATGACATCAATTAGGTACTATACTATGACCACATTGATTTGATTTTATTATAATGAATCTGTTTTGCTACAGTAGGTGGCATACGAACACGGCGATACGGCATAATCATTTCAGCAGAGACAATTTTCTTGTTTTGTACTTTTTAGATCGTGTTTTTTTGGTAGTCGGGTTATAGTTTTTAAACTTTATTTTTATTTAACATATATTTAGTTATGTAAATATAATTTGAAATGTGCTAAAAAGGCTCTTTCATATGATACCCCACACGGTACCGTCAAGCTAAATTGTTTTTTAGTTCCTTACTCTAAGTCCCCTAGAGGGCGCTGTAATAAATTTAACGTGACGTCATGTTGCCTACAACCAGAAGACAACCAAGACGCTTCTAACGACACCTCATTTGTTCAAATATGATAACTCGTTTAGAAGTTACGTGGAAACAGATGAACATAAATAGCCTGTCAAAATCATAACCCTCCTTTTGCTTTGCCGTAGTCGGGTGAAATAACGCTAAGATGTGACGACCTGAGACTTTAGATGGAAGGGACCTCGCACGAGAGTGTGGTGGCAAACGGGGCGCATAGTTACCGTGGGCGTGCTAACCAGAAGACAACCAAGACGCTTCTAACGACACCTCATTTGTTCAAATATGATAACTAGTTTAGAAGTTACGTGGAAACAGATGAACATACATACATACATACATACATACATACATACATACATAGCCTGTCAAAATCATAGCCCTCCTTTTGCTTTGCCGTAGTCGGTACGCTAAGATGTCACGACCTGAGACTTTAGATGGAAGGGTCCTCGCACGAGAGTGTGGTGGCAAACAGGGCTCATAGTTACCGTGGGTGTGCAGGTGCGACCACATGGTGGACGGCCTTCGCTGCAGGCACACGCCGCCCAGGGCGCACAGGAACGACGTTATGTTCGCCCACTCTTGTATTTGCATCTGTCGATAAATGAAACCACTGTAATGGACTACATTTCAAAATTGCTGAGCTATGGAACAAAAAATAACAATTCTTGATTTACTTTTCCGCTTCTCGAATATATAGATAACGTCATCGGACGGCAGAATGTAAAATATTTCATTTCTTTGCTTAGCACATTAAAGTTTTAAATTTACGAAATGCCAAACCCATGACATGCAACTGTCAAAAAAAAGAACTTGTCAACGTTGAATGAATGAATGACGTTGACAATGTTGACACTAGTGCTTAGTAGGTATTCATTAACTTTGACAGTAGTACCTTTTTATTAAAGGAATATCGCTGTATTCGGCCGACCGATGACGTCATTTGGCGCTTACGTCTATTTAGAATATAAAGAATTTCAATAATTATTTTATGTATGAAAATGGCAAAATTTTGAAAAAAGAAAAATAAGGGTCTGTTCATTTTATGTTTATTTCCATATAAAAAACATGGACATGTTAAAAATATTTAATGTTGTCCATTGTTCTTGTTGACACTCATTTATTTATTTCTCATTATCTAAACGTGGGAGAGCCAAGCTTCGGCATGAATGGGCCGGCTCGACCGGAGTGATACCGCGGCCACACAGAAAACCGGCGTGAAGCACAGTGCTGTGCTGTGTTTCGCTGCGTGAGTGAGGCTACCGGAGGCCCAATCCGGGGGATAGGGGGGCTACTGTGGGAATCGAGCGGGCAAAGCAGCCTCGACAATAATATAATATAATAATTCTCACAACATTTCATACGTTGACCTGATTCCGCACTAAGTAGCTTAAGCACTTGTGTTACATATATCAGACAACAGAGGAACACAAATATATACTTAAATACATATATTACACCCAGACTCTGAACAAGCACAAGTGTCCATCGCACGAGTGTTTGTGCAGGGTGGGGATCGAACCTTTGGTGTGAAAGGCAGGGTCACTACCAATTGTGCCATCCGGTCAGTCAATGAATTTTGAAAAACTTTTTGCAATAAATTGACATTCAATGAAATACTTTGTAATTGCACTAAAGTCCATTCAGCATGTGAAAGTGAATAGGACAGTTCTATTTTGACATTAAAAGTGAGACGCTCCTTTTAAATCAAACCCATATTTTTAAGAATTGAGAATATTTTCTTTAGAAATCTTATCGACTCTTTATTTGTTTGATTTTTAATCTTAATCAACATTTTATCTACGAATTTGAACTATCTGAATATGAATATTTATTTACGGGATTGCTACCATGTCGTACCTTATTTTTTAAGTATCCGATATTATTTATGACTATTTATGATGTGGAGTCCCATCTGGCCAATTTAAATGGCATCCACGCGAAAATGAGATTCACCTCTGAGACGGAAGAAGACAGGAGTTTAGCGTTTCTTGATGTCAAAATATGTGTGCGGAATGACGGATCACTGGGCCATTCAGTGTACAGGAAAGTCACACACACTGACCGCTATTTAAGTGCCATGTCTCATCATCACCCGAGACATCTGAATTCTGTAGTGACTGCATTGACGAACCGAGCTTATGATCTCTGCGATGATGAACACCTAGATCAGGAGCTGGATCATATTCGGGGAGTCCTACAGAACAACGGATATAAAGGGCATCTTCCACCAAGACACACAATTAAGCAACATAAAGACAGGGTAGATAGACAGCCGGTATTTTTGCCCTACATTAAAGGTGTGACAGACAAGATCTCCAACGTGCTAAATAAATACTCTATAAAAACTGTCTTCACTCCTCTTAAAAAAGTGGCACAATACCTGCGATCGCCCAAAGACAGCTTTCCGCTCGAAAAGCCTGGTGTCTATAAAATTGAGTGTAGCTGTGGTAGTTCATACATTGGCCAAACTAAACGCACCATATCATGCCGACTAAAAGAACACATAAAAGCGGTCAAAAACAATGACAAGCAGAAATCAGCAATTGCAGAACATTTGTTGGAATCGGGTCCAAATCACTGGATTGAGTTTTATAACCCTCAGATAATTTCGACAGAACGCCACTACATACCGAGACTGGTCAGGGAAGCGATTGAAATCCGGAAATTCAAAAATTTCAATCGTGAGGATGGGTTTAAATTGTCAAATGTCTGGAATCCAGTGATTTGTAAGTGTAGGAATCGTAAAACTAAACAAAGTGTCGTTTCGCGGGCAGATACTGTGAGTGTTGTGTGTCGAGAACAGGTGCGAATAAATAGTGAGTTAGGAAACAGTGGTACCGGAGGTGAACGCAGTAAAAGACTAAGAAGGAGGGTAGACCGATATGTCTGCCAATAACATCTTACCCGCAGAATCTTCAGTTACTCCGTGACCATGGCGCTTGCAACAGCGCCGAAATATCGGATACTCAAAAATAAGGTACGACATGGTAGCAATCCCGTAAATAACTATTCTAATGTTAGTGACCATGAAAGTTTAAAACAATATATCTGAATATGGAATACAATATATAAATATTCTTAGTGGTACACACGCAATAAATCATTAACAATGACATAATATGCATCTTATTTATCTGAAAAATAACAACTCTCACTTGACATGACGGAACCACCTAAAAGGACTCATCATCATGATTTCAGCCAATAGACGTCCACTGTTGGACATAGGCCTCCCCCAATGTTCTCCACACAGATCGGTCCTGCGCCGCCCGCATCCAATGGATTCCCGCGATCTTCACCAGATCGTCGGTCTACCCCCACAAGGCTGCGACTACCTGTACGTGGCCTCCACTCGAGGACCTGTCCACCCCAACGGCCTTCTGTTCTCCTCGCTATGTGCCCTGCCCATTGCCACTTGTGGCATGCAATCCTTTGGGCTATGTCTGTGACCTTAGTTCTCCTGCGGATCTCATCATTTCTGATACGATCACGCAGGGAGACTCCGAGCATAGCCCTCTCCATTGCTCTCTGGGTGGCTTTGAGCCTCCTTAATCGGCACATTGGACGTTTCGGTTCCGTATGTCATCACTGGCAACACACACGCATTGAAGACTTTCGTCTTGAGACACTGCGGTAGATGGGCCGAAAATATGCTGACCTAAATGGACTAAATGGACTTTATTCACGATACCTATTACGAGGTTTTCGGCGTGTAAACGATTAAAAAATGACGGTGTATACATCCATCTCTCTCCAACTCACTTCAAAGTCATGCTCGCTGCTGGTGTGGTGCGAGACCCTCCGTTTCGCCACTGCCCTGTGCAGCGCCTCCATTTGGCACTCGTCCATTTTGTCCCCCTGGCCTTTAGGGTACTTCTGTAGGATCTTGCAGAGGGAGTCCCTGTTTAATAATGAAATTCGATAAATAGATTATTAAGGCATATATAATTCTATACGCATATATAATATTAGGTCCTTAGCTATGAAATTGGCGTTTTTATGGCGATTTTCTTAGAAGTTGTATTTTTTTAATACTTTTTTTAATTTGTATAGTAACTATTAATGCTACTACTCTATATTTATACGTTTAGGTCTAAGTATAGATTATATTTGTTAGATAGTCAGTTTATTCAGCAAGCGTGATGAATAAATAAATAAATATTTTTTTTATTTTAATGTTACATTTTTTTTTTATTTATTGGATCTGTATGTATGCGTCTTGTTATTCATGTTTACGTTATAGATGTACTTTTCCGTTTTCTATTAATATTGTCAGTATTTTTTTCATGTTGTATGTTTTATTATGAGTCGTCGCTCGAAGGTACAGCCTGAAAATCAGCGCTGCAGCGGCTGCTTAGCGGTTGTTGTAGCACATGCTGAGGCTGAACCTTGTTGGCCGCAACTTCATAATGTTTTGTCCATATTCAGATTTGTATGTAATGTGTTGTGGTCAATAAATTATTTCTTATTCTTATTATAAATATAAAATAACAAGTAATAAATGTATATGTAAGTCTAGAACAAAGAAAATGAAATGAATGGGTTGGTCGCCTTAATATTTTGTAGTTTGGTATATGTATAACTATTAATGCTATTAGTTCCAAATAAAATTATATATGTATATATAATTTTATTTGGAACTTTGGTTGCATGGCCGTCACCTCTTGCCAGAGCCTCGCTCTCATCTACCACGGTGACCACTGAAAACCAGCGTCGTGGCGATACCTATCACCACGGCACATGCTGAGTGGAAGCCTATTTGGCACACTATTTTAATTTTTATTTTATTTTTTATATATTAAATGAAATGAAAAATTATTTTTAGTATTTATACCTTACGCCGTGTGGTCCCCGGGAGTAGAATAGGCCACCCTCACTCTTACCGAGGTGTCGTAAAAGGCGACTAAGGTAAAGCTGCTGGCATGATCATCAGCACCCAGAGAAGGAAAACTCTGCATTTATATCAAAACCCTCGCCAACCCGTCTGCCAAGCGTGGTGAGTATGGCAATTACCCCTCATGTGATTGAGGGAAGCCCGTGCCCCAGCAGTGGGAACTTAAATGGGCTGTTGATGAAAATAAAATGTAAAAATCCCCGTGTGACGTCACAGCTCGGCATGACAAATTAATGACGCCTCTGCTCACGTTCACTTAAGAAAAAAGAAAATGGCTGACAATGACTACTGAATAATGACAGAGAGAGTCAACTTTTTTTATTGTATAGCAAAGACATCACCTACGTACAGCCTCAGGACTACGTCACTTCCTGCATGATTATCTATCTTTTTTTTTTCAATAAAAACACATATTTAATGAAAATTAAAAAATACGGGTCATCTTTTTTTCTTTCTTTATTCGAAAATCATATAAAAATGTTAAAATATTTTTGTCGTATTGTCTGTTATAGATATTATTGTTACTTGCAGAAAGAAATAATTACAAAGGTGGGTCACAAAAAAATTATAGTAATTCCCTTAAAGTTTTTGTTACTCACTTTAAAAAAAAAATCTAATCGCCACAGTTCAGGTATTAGCCTACCATAGTTTCTTTACTGTGCACGTCTACTTTACTGTAATGATAACGTTTAGTTTGTTACCTTTTGTAAACTACCTACATTTATAATAGTTTTTTTATGTGTTTACATGTAAAGAGAATGATCTCTTTAATTTGAATATTCGCACTGGCTGCTAGTTCGTGAGTGAGCCGCGTCGTGTCGCGTCAAGCTAGCTGTCATTGTCAAAATGTCAAAGACAAATATGATGAGAATATTGAATTATATTTTAATATTGTTTGTTAATTAAATTCGTACTTACTTAATCTATATGCATCGAGAGGTGATAACAATAAAATTTTATTGTCGTTTCTTTATTTACAGATAAGATTTTTAGTTTTGTAAATATTATTATGATTGTGTAACCTACTCGATAAATAAAATTGCATTCTTTATTTACAGAGAAACAAATAGAAGTTTTATTTTGCCTCTCGTAATTGAATTGCAACCTATCGTCTTATCGTACTTTGGTTAATGTGGTTTACATACTTTATTTAATTTTATTATGTATGTACTATGTGTAACTATGGTGAGAATAAACGCTTAAACATTAAACAGTCAATATAAATAACTTGGCGGCCCTACTGTCGTCGCGGTGTCCGCCTGAACTTACCAATTCCTAAAGGTCTCCTCCCAGACGGGCTGGACGCCGTTGACACAATGCTCTATCTTCCTCAACAGCGCCATTATTCGCTTCTGTAAAGCTGCCGAACCTGAACAACACAAATTACAATTTTAGGCGTGGGTCTGACAGCTTCTAATGATGACAATAACAGATACATTTTTTTAAATTTAATACAATAATAATATCCTCCAACCGATTACGGCTACGGCGGCCAATCTCAACGATCAACCACATACGCAGGATATATTTTAGTGCTCTAGTGTGTGCGCAAACACAAGTGCACTCTCTATTTCCTTGCCCTCATAATCCTATTAGACACTAATGTGACACGGCCGGAGAGGGATCGGGCGCAGGACCAACAGCTTAACGTGCTTTCCGAGGCACGGGGATACAAGACCGCCAACTTCCAGACTCCGGGCTGCCACTAAGAATTTCTTGCCGAAAACTTAGGTACAAATTTTTGGCCCGACCCAGGGATCGAACCCGGGACCTTGCGCAGCCGTCGCTTTAAAGTGCGACCCTCTCACCACTGCGCCACCGAGGCTGTCACACTATGTCACACTTGTCACAATCTTATCACACTTTTCACACTAATAGTCTTGTACGAGCTGTCACACTTTATCACACTCTCCCTACATTCATCACACTTTTGCTTGCTTTAACTGCTTAAGTGAATAAACTGGTCGGCTACGAGATGTCGCCAGCGCTGTATCCCATACTGTTCGATCACATCAAGGCCATTATCGATAAGTTCTTCGACCAGCAACAGCAAGGTTGTTACTTATTGCAATAGGTACATGTGTGAAATTAGTATGATAATATACAAATGTGCAAATACTGTATATATAGAGGCAGTTAATACAATAACTAAATGGGAAGAACCCAATTAAATAATGTTAAGTTCTCATACAGTTTTACATTTTAAATCTGTCAGAGAGGTCAAAATATATGGGAACTGGACATTGATACATGTCAATTTGGTCCACATAATTAAAAAGTAAAAAAACTAAAACCCAACTACGACAAAAAACGTCGCTGAAAAAGTATAAAACAAGCCTTCGTTGTCAATTTATGCAATATGCACTATGTAGAGATAAAATTTCATGTTTGGAAATCCGCAGTCACACGTTGTCAAAGGGTAGTATATTTAACGTGTGACTACGCCTTTCCAAACATGAAATTTTATCTCTACATAGTGAATATTGCATAAATTGACAACGAAGGCTTGTTTTATACTTTTTCAGCGACGTTTTTTGTCGTAGTTGGGTTTTAGTTTTTTTACTTTTATTTTATTTGTACTATTTTGGTGTCCAAGTGCTAGTAATATATATATATATTCAAAATGTACAAGTCAAGCGCTTTCAAATGATACCAAACACGGCATATTTATCATAACTTTATTTTTTTACTCTGTATGTTTTGTCCGCTAGAGGGCGCCACATTAGATTTTGTGAAACTTCATATAGCCTATAACCAGCGGACGATCAAGACGCTTATAATGATATGTCATTTGTCGAATTCTGATAAGTAGTTAAGAAGTTACGTGGAAACAGATGAACATACATACATACATACATACATACATACATACATACATACATACATAGCCTGTCAAAATCATAACCCTCCTTTTGCTTTGCCGTAGTCGGGTAAAAATAATGGGGAAGGAACTGCTGTTGTGTAGAACAATGCCAAGAGGCTAGTTGGCACTATTTTTATTATTTGATAGAACGGTTCATTAATATTATATTACGCCATAAAAACACATGAAATCATTTTGAAGTACCTTTCATAATATATTCATTCATTCATTCATTCATCATCAGCCCATTTATGTCCCCACTGCTGGGGCACGGGCCTCCCTCAATCACATGAGGGGTAATTGCCATACTCACCACGCTTGGCAGACGGGTTGGCGAGGGTTTTGATATAAATGCAGAGTTTTCCTTCTCTGGGTGCTGATGATCATGCGAGCAGCTTTACCTTAGTCGCCTTTTACGACACCTCGGTAAAAGTGAGGGTGGCCTACTCTACTCTGCCGGGGACCACACGGCTTATATATTATTTTAAATTATTATTTTAAATTATATTTTCATACTATATTATTTTAAATACAGGCATAATATATTATTTTAAATTATATTTTCGCTTTACAGCCATAAAACCCGTCTGCCATGATGGTCTATTTATTACCTGTGCCGTGACGTCACTGTAATTGTAAGCAATACGCTTGACTGACTGACATGAAAGACCACGAATAACCTGAAACTGGCGTTTGACGTTTTGTTGTTTACAATAATGGTGACGTAGAACCATGGCGGACGGTGTTATCAATCAAGAGAAAAAAATTAAAAATATAACGGGTTTAAGTTGAATTTTTACAGAAATCCCTTATTTATATTTATTGAAGTTTATATATTGCGCACTTGTACGGAATAATATTTGAATTAAATTTTATTTTTATAAATGGTGACATGAGGCAACTTGCCTATTAGGCCAAATAATTCCTCAAAACATTCTCCATAGTATAAGCGGTAAATCTAGGTTTAATACAAAAACGAATATTTATTTCATCATCATCATTATCATTTCAGCCAATTATCGTCCACTGCTGGACATAGGCCTACCCCAATGTTCTCCACACAGATCGGTCCTGCAACGCCCGCATCCAATGGATTCCCGCGATCTTCACCAGATCGTCTGTCTACCCCCACAAGGCTGCGACTGCCTGTACGTGGCCTCCGCCTGGACCTTTCCGCCCCAACGGCCGTCTGTTCTCCTCGTTATGTGCCCTGCCCATTGCCACTTGAGGCATGCAATCCTTTGGGCTATGTCTGTAACCTTAGTTCTAATGCGGATCTCATCATTTCTGATACGATCACGCAGGGAAACTCCGAGCATAGCTCTCTCCATTGCTCTCTGAGTGACTTTGAACCTCCTTAATCGGCACATTGTAAGCGACGACGTTTCGGTTCCGTATGTCATCACTGGCAACACACACGCATTTAAGTCATGTCAATATTTATTTAAAGTCCTGAGAATGATTGTAGTAAAGTAAAGTATCAGCCTATAAACTGTCCCACTGCAGGGCAAAGGCCTCAATCATAGAAATCAAGTCATCGCTACAATGATGGAAATAGGCATAGTCACCACGCTTGCCAAATGCGGATTGGTGATCACAAACCCGAGCTATGTTCGAAAAATTCGAAACATACTTTTTGCTCGACCCGGGAATCGAACATGTCGACCCCGAGATCACGGCCCGGTACTAAAACCACTAGACCAACAGGGCGTTAAGTTAATAAAATGTCAGATCAATCACTTCGCAATACTTACTATGTATATTTTTGTAATAACATCCTCTTCCCATATCCTGAGGGGCTGCTTGCACAAATAAATAATATATGACCAATACATTTAGATTAATATAAAGTGGTGGTGTACACCACCACGCCCTCACTCTCACCTAAGTCAAAGTCAAATGATTCTTTATTTGCATATATACTCCATCTGCCTCTAAAAATACCCCCAAGCAACTTAAAATACCCCCAAGCAAATTAAAATACCCCCACGCAACTTAAAATGCCCCCACGTCACTACAAAAACCCCATATGTGGCTTGCGATACCTTTAAGGCGACGGGTAGCCCTAACTAGCGACACCATTCGTTTTTAATGAACAAATGTTGGGTCCGTTTTTGTACGCCTAAAATTGATTCACGCCAAAAGTGGCCGCTTTTGGCGTGTATCAATTTTTCGCGTACGCGTAGGACCTAACATTTTTGCATGGTTATTTAATAAATAGTATAAGTGTTTGCCGAGAGGTTGTAACCACGAAATTGTTTAAAATAGATCCCGTTTAGTTGCTAAAATTTAAATCGATTGGCGTCACTAGTGTGCCCTACTCGTCACCTTAACGTTCCTTAAGACTTATTTTCTGCTTAAGAGACCCCCCACTCAAGTTACTACTTTAAGATTCTCATGTCATTAAGTAACTCCCCATCAATCTGCGATGAGATACATCTTCTCAGTAGAAATCGACATTCCAAACCAGCGGATGATATATGTACCTATTTTGATATTCATAAGTGTTCTGTATGGACCTAAATTGAATTAAGAATTTTTAATGTTTTTTTTATGAACTATAGGCCAACGCTTGACCACAATCTCACCTGATGGGAAGTGACGATGAGGTTTAGGGTATAACGCGTTCGCCTAGAAGATGCCTGTTCACTCTTGCCTTGATGATGTCCAGATTGTAGTGGTCCGGAAAAACAGACCTTGGCAGTTCCATTCCTTAGCTGTCCGCTATCTTTCTATCCGCACCCCAAGTCCCCTTTTTTCTTTTGACGCTGGGGAATGCCTCCTTATGCATACCCTCCTGCCGGGGGGCAGGCGAGTTACGACGGGCTCTCCTCTGGCGGGGGCTTCTCCTAGTGAGAAGCCGGCCAGAGGCATACCGACTAAACCCCAGCGACGCTCCCTCATCGCCAGAGTGGGGAGGGGACATGAGTACGGGTTAATAAATAAATAAATATTTCACAACATCACATACATTAGTTGATATTTTATAGCAATCTTTTTGCGATTTATTCTTAAGTAAATAACACACTTATCGACAGCTCATGTCGAATCAAGCACTTACAAATTTCGTCGACTTAGTAACGCGTTCAGTGGTATAATTGGTAGTACATTCACCCGAATTGTGGAAGGTGTGGGTTTGAGTCCCGCCTGAGCACGAGATGAAATTTTTAAGTGTGTTATTTATCACATACATTGATCTGACTCCGAGATAGGTAGCTCAAGCACCTGTGTTACGGATATCAGAATCAACAGTGGGATTACAAATATATACATATAATACTTTTTTTTTATAAATACATACTTATAATACATAGAAACATCCAGACCAATACAAACAGACATGTTCATGCACACAAATGTTTGTACTGTGCGGGGATCGAACCCGCAACCCTTGTATCAGAGGCAGCGTTCACTACCACTGTTCCAATCGGGTCGTGGGGTTAAAGAACCTTACTTCACGTCCCTCCCCAGGCGGAGGGCCCACTTACACTGCGGGCCCGACACCCTCCCCCAGTCAATCGGAGGGGACCCCAAGTCCCCTAGGTACCCCCATTAAACTCATATACTGACCGGTGGTCAAAACTGTGGAAGTATGAGCTATCTCCTGGAACACAGCATAGTTGGGTAGCAGGCACTGCGTCGTAATTTCATCAGCGCCGCATCGAATATCTGCTTCTTGGCAGAGGAGGGCGAAGCACGACATCCCGACTAGTACCACATCCGTGTCTATGCTCCAGAGACACATGAAAAACACCACCTGGGAACAAATACAAATTAAATTAGCTATACCTCTAACTTTTTTTTTTTAATATAACAGTGGGAGAGCCACGCTTCGGCATGAATGGGCCGGCTCGACCGGAGTAATACCACGTCCTCACAGAAAACCGGCGTGAAGCAGTGCATGCGCCTTGTTTCGCTGCGTGAGTGAGGATACCGGAGGTCCAGGGGAAGGGGGGTTAAAAGGTAAGCAGCGCACTTGTGACACCACTGGTGTTGCAGGCGTCCATGGGCGGCGGAAATCGCTTACCATCAGGTGATCCGTCTGCTCGTCTGCCACCTACAACATAAAAAAAAACCTCTAACTTCGAGAGGTTCATGTTAATCGCTGATAAGAAGTAGTGCAAGCTCGATCGAGGTGGTTAAGACTCAGTTTGGGGATCTGAGCCATCACTTGTGGCAGAGGCCTCGACTCTGGTCGGGGCCCAGAGTAGGGAATGCAATCCCGATATACCGGGATCCCGCGTTATTTTTGCGGGACTAATCCCGCACAAGAATCGAGCGGGATCCCGCTGGATTTGCGAGACTGCGCAGCGACATGTTTATTGGCATCGGATGAACTGGAACTTATATAATATACCACTGAATAACCCATACAATTTGCACCAACTATTATAATAGAACCATTGACATAAACGAAACATTTGATATAGCTACCATACAAAATCCAAATTAAATGCATAGAAACTACATAGGTGGGACGTCACATCTTAGTAGCCATTTGTATATGTATGTATGTTTGCCCAAAATAATATGATTTTAAAGTTGTGATATCTCAGGTAGTTTAAATGAGAATCAAGTAATGAGGAGTTTTCCAATGACATTAGTCAGTCGTTTTCTCTAAAGTTTTAACAGATGGCGCTTCCTGTATCTGTATAAAAATTACAGCGATTGGTCACGGCGTTTAAAGTGTTGCCATATTTCATTTTCATTTACCCATGAGTGAAGGAAAGAGGTTTCATTTAAAAAGATTTTTTATTTTAAATAATCAACAACAACAATGAGCTCCTTGTAAAAATTATAATTCGATAGAAATATTTAATGACAAACTGCTCATTTTCAAACGGGCAGCAATCAAAACATCTCCAAACGCCAAGTCAGACATTTTTTTACAACTTATTTTAGGTCGACTTGAGGTTGGTATAAAGTGTGATTTTCCAACCATAATATAGAACTTACTTTGAAATATTAGGTAAACCTAAAAACTTAGCACAATGATATTATCCTATAAATTAGGGAGCACGGGATATATCATCCAACACCTGAAATATATAGAGACTGTTTACACCATCTAGCGAGTAACGCCAAAGTTAATAAATACCTACTGGAAAACTGCTCATTCTCTTAACAAAGTTTCTATCATTGACCGGTCTTTTGATTACAAAAATAAAAACCGGCCAAGTGCGAGTCTGACTCGCGCACCGAGGGTTCCGCCGTACAAACGTAGCGGTTTACAATCGAAGTGTCGGTATAAACAGCTTTTGATCGCGTTAACTTAGCAGTTTGATTTTTTCACAGCTTAAAGGGACAGTAGACCTAGGTATTTGGTATAAATTTCAATTTGATACCTTTATTCCTTCGTGAGAAATAAGGTAGTTAGTGTCATTTTATTCAAATATTTTTATTATATTATATAAGTAAAAAAATGTGATTTTCGGAATTTTTCCTGTATTTGCATTATATGACAATGCTTCATGCCAAATTCCAAGATTCTGAGTTTACGGGAAGTACCCTGTAGGTTTTGATTCCTTTGCGAGTGTCGAAAATATGTTGAAAATATCGACATAATCCGCTGTATCTTTTGATTGGCATGGCTTAGAAGTTTGATATTTTCACAGCTTAAAGGGACAGTAGACCTGAGTAATTGATATAAATTTCAGCTTCATACCTCCACGCGTTCCTGAGAAAAAGGGTCTTGACAGACGGACGGACAACAAAGTGATCCTATAAGGGTTCCGTTTTTTCCTTTTGAGGTACGGAACCCTAAAAAGTAGTCAAATACCGTATTCAAAAAGAATAATCTAAGTTTTAAACACATCTCACCTCTAATTTGATATGCGCCTGCTTGCATATAGGTATCTGCGAGCCAACGTTCGCGTACTCCTTGTGTTTGGCCAGGAATTCGTTGCGACAGGTGAGGATGTCCCGCAGCCATCTCAACACTTCGCGGTAGTTATGTATCTGTCGTTGTATCAGCTTCTGACTTATGTTGTACAGGACTTGGGAACTGGAAAAGAGAAACAGGTAGTTGGTTCTTTTTTATCGGGTATCTTATCTTATATGTGCTTATATGTGCTGACTGACCGGATGGCGCAATTGGTAGTGACCCTGCCTCTTACGGCAAAGGTCGTGGGTTCGATCCCCACCCTGGACAAACATTCGTGCGATGAACACTTGTGTTTGTTCAGTGTCTGGGTGTAATATATGTATTTAAGTATATATTTGTGTTCCTCTGTTGTCTGATATCTGTAACACAAGTGCTTAAGCTACTTAGTACGGAATCAGGTCAACGTATGAGATGTTGTGAGAATTATGTTAGGGGGTCATTTTCATGGGGCACGTCGACCCTAAGGGATCTTTTGTACCTCCCCAATCTTTTGCGCTCCTACTCACGAAAGATTCGTTTCATCAGCGTCACGATGTCTTTCGGATTGAAGTGCCTGTAATCTCCTGGTTTGACGGGTAGGGCACACTAGCGACGCCAATCGATTTTAATTTATAACTAGTAAACCGGATCTATTTTTTTTTTAATTATTTTTACACCTAACAGATTGATTCGAAACATAACAGACAATACAAGTACAAAGGCTTAGACCTAGAAGCAATCCTAGAGTATGTGTACACAGCTTGATTTTCAGACTATACCCGAAATTGGAATTCAAGACCAAAAAACCTACAACAGATACGTCACTGTCAAATCTTTCAATGTCACTTATGTCATTGTCAAATCAAGTTTTCAGGTTTTGCTAACCTTTTTGTTATATACCTACTTCTTTTCTTAGTATAAGTTGGCACAATTCATGATTAGGTTTCCACCACTTCAGTAATTAATTCGTCCAGTTTTGCACATGTTTTTGATATTAGGCGTTAATAAGTGAAATAGCTCGTAAGGAAAATGGTCAAGTGATATTTTGACAAAGTGGATAGTCAACAGACGAAGTCAGTCAAAGTTTCAGTCACTCAATAAAACGGGGGTGTTTAGCGTTTTATCGATCTATGGATTCTGCCGAGACTACTCTTAACAAAATCGCAGGTTTTAAAACTCTCGTAGGTCCTAGCAAGTTATTCACGAGTCAACTCACACAATAGCAGTGTTAAAAAAGATTCTTATATTAATATCACTTGGCGGCACCTCACTGCACGAAACAACAACATGCAAGTTCAAATGTTGTACCACATGTTAATAACACCTGACAAGACAAGACAAGCTCAATACCAGCCTTTCTACCAAACATTACGGATGATTAAGTTTTTATTAAAGCGTCTTGTATTTATGTAAAAATAAGTAAATATAATTACTTCTTTAAATTATAGAATTAAAATTACCAATAAATATATTACGTCAGCGTAGGTGTTTAGAAAATAGGTATATAGTATTGTACGATCATTTTATTGCAGTGGCAACATTGTAGTAGATTTTTTGGTCTGGAATTCCAGTTTTGGGTATAGGCTACTCTATCAGGTATAATGGTCCAATAATTTTAAACAATTTCGGGGTTAAAACCTCTCGGCAAACACGTATACTATTTATTACGTAACCATGCACAAATGCGGACCCAAATTTTGTACGTGAAAAATCGATTCACGCTAAAAGTGGCCGCTTTTGGCGTGAATCAATTTTTCACGCACGCGTTGGACCCAACATTTGTGCATGGTTTTTTAGTAAATAGTACCTATAAGTGTTTGCCGAGAGGTTGTAACCCCGAAATTGTTTCAAATAGCTCTTGTTTAGTAGCTAAAAATTAAAATCGATTGGCGGCGCTAGTGTGCCCTACCCATCACCTTAAGGAATATAATAATAATAATAATTTTCACAACATCTCATACGTTGACCTGATTCCGTACTAAGTAGCTTAAGCACTTGTGTTACAGATATCAGACAACAGAAGAACACAAATATATACTTAAATACATATATTACACCCAGACACCGAACAAACACAAATGTTTTTCCAGGGTGGGGATCGAACCCAATATGATGGCAGATGAGCAGACGGATCACCAGTGGAATTACAAGTCCGCTGCCTCCTCCGGGCCTCCGGTACCCACACTCACTCGGCGAAACACAGAGTGGACGCTGCATCACGCCGGTCCTCTGTGAGGCCGTGGTATCACTCCGGTCGAGCCGGCCCATTCATACCGAAGCGTGGCTCTCCCGCGGTGAATTAAGTGAATGTTACAACCGCAGATTATGGGACCGTGGCTTTTTTTTTGCTAGTCTTATAATAAAAGTAAGATAAATTGCTATTTGATCCGCTTATGTTATTGTAGATAGGTATGTGCTCTTAGGGCCGATTTTTTGATACGTAAGTTAAATAAAATAAAAAAATAAAATATTTATTTCAAATAACTTATGTCTAATAAAACTTTTCAAAGTCGCTCAAAGAGCTATGGAAAGGGCTATGCTCGGAGTATCTCTGAAGGACCGCATCAGAAATGATGTAATCCGACAGAGAACCAGAGTCACCGACATAGCCCACCGAATTAGCAAACTGAAGTGGCAGTGGGCTGGTCATATTAGCCGCAGAACTGACAGCCGTTGGAGCCGTAAAGTCCTTGAGTGGAGACCGCGACTCGGTAAGCGTAGAGTAGGACGCCCTGCGACAAGATGGGATGATGACATTCGAAGGCTGGCTGGTGTGGGCTGGATGAGAGTAGCCGAAAATCGGGAGCAGTGGCGTGCATTAGGGGAGACTGATGGGTTGCTGATGATGGATAAAACTTTTAATCAATAAATCTTATATAATAGTACACATATTTAACTGCTCAGATGATGCTAACTCACCTTATATCCCAGAAAGTGTTTAGCGGCGCCTCAGGGTTCCACATGTGCACCCTGTCAGGCCTATGTAACGCCAGCAACGCGTCCATGGCCTCCTGCGATATCTCGCCCATGCCCGTCTGGTGCACGAGCGACACCAGGCCGTTGATGAGCTCCGTGGTGGACGACTGGATCTCCATGCCGGAGCGGCCTGGGTTCTAGAGAGGAAAGAAATAACTAAATCTTGGGTCGGGGCAAAAGACCATCCTTTTTAGTCCAAGTGCCGGCCAGAAAAAAAGGGCATCCTCTTTTTTGGTCCAAGTGCCGGCTAGAATTTTTTTTTGCTGTATTCTGAAGAACTTTTCCTTTAACCTACGATTGCTGGAAGAGATCGCTACTAACGATAAGACCGACGAGATTGTATTTACCAGTGAACAAAGCATTAAGTTCTGTAAAATTTTGTGCAATGTGCCGGCATGTTTGTAACAAAAATAAGTCCGAGGATCTCATTTATACCTCGGATTTTCAATAAAAATATCAGTATCAACCCGGACTTCGTAATACGGTTGGTTTTTGTCAAATAGTCAGATATATTATTTGAACGCTAACAATATTTCTCCCGATCTACCCAGTACGTGAAGCGATTGAGATCAAGAAGTATAAGACTTTCAATCGGGAGGATGGATTTAAAATATCATCGTCATGGAATCCAGTAATTAACAAGTGCAAACCCCGTGCTAGGCCGTTACTAACGCAAACAAACACCGATACTGTTAGTGTAGTGTGTCGGAATAGCTTCACTGACAATTCATCTAGTGGCGAATTAATATCAAAAAACGTGAGGGTGTCCGAAGATTCACAGCCCCGCCCCAGCAGACGACGCCGTGCTCCGCCAGTCCGCTCGCGACCGCGGCAAATGTAACGTAGCCGAAACGTCGAGCCAAATATGCGAGTACACAATGTTGTTTCACATACCTAATAAATATCGTGTTAATCCCCGTATTGATACATTATAGTTATAATGCAACGCGAAAATCTAACAAACTAAATGAAATTGTTTTTGATATTTTTATTTAATCGTCTCTCTGACTGATTCTTGAAGGTGGCCGTACTTACTTAGTCATCGAGTATTGGTCGCTTTCCTTAAGATAGATTTAAGATAGATTCCTGATGCCTCTATCTCAGAAAATATAAGTAACTCTATGGTTCCAGTACGTACCCCTCTCTCATCTGTGTATCTGTGCACCTCTTCGGAACTGTTGATTTTAACCTGCATCTAAGTACTAACACACTCACACTTAGCATCAACATCGGTTCGGCATGTATGAGCTTCACCATACACAGCAGTATATTCCTGTACGCCGGCATCTCTTCGGACCTGTTGATTTTAACCTGCATTTATGTACTAACACACTCACACTTAGCATCATCATCGGGTCCGCGTGTATGAGCTTCACCATACACAGCAGTATATTCCTGTACGCTGGCATCTCTTCGGACCTGTTGATTTTGACCTGCATCTAAGTACTAACACACTCACACTTAGCATCAACATCGGGTCCGCGTGTATGAGCTTCACCATACACAGCAGTATATTCCTGTACGCTGGCATCTCTTCGGACCTGTTGATTTTAACCTGCATTTATGTACTAACACACTCACACTTAGCATCATCATCGGGTCCGCGTGTATGAGCTTCACCATACACAGCAGTATATTCCTGTACGCTGGCATCTCTTCGGACCTGTTGATTTTAACCTGCATTTATGTACTAACACACTCACACTTAGCATCATCATCGGGTCCGCGTGTATGAGCTTCACCATACACAGCAGTATATTCCTGTACGCTGGCATCTCTTCGGACCTGTTGATTTTGACCTGCATCTAAGTACTAACACACTTACACTTAGCATCAACATCGGGTCGGCATGTATGAGCTTCACCATACACAACAGTAGATTTCTATACGCAGGCATCTCTTCGGATCTGTTGAATTTCGACTGCACCTCCTTGGACTTCAGCGAGAGAGAGATCATGCGGAGAGGAGTGTGGACTATGTAGCCCTGTGAAAGAAATAGAAATACTTGGATTTGCGGTCTTGAGTGATATATATCAACCGTACAGTATCAGATCAACGCGTACGCGAAAAATTCATTCAAAGCAGCCACTTTTGGCGTGAATCAATTTTTCGCGTACAAAAACGGACACAACATATTTGCATGGTTATTTAATG